>CABHPP010114394.1:0-11013 GCA_902168425.1 Peromyscus attwateri
AATTTTTGTGTGTGCACAGTGGTGTTTTCCCTGCATGTATGTCTGTGTGAGGGAGTCAGATCCCCTGGAACTGGAGTTGCAGACGGTTGTGAGCTGCCATGTGGGTGCTGGGAACTGAGTCTGGGTCCTAGGAAGAGCAGTCAGTGCTCTTAACTGCTGGGCCATCTCTCCAGTCCTTTCTCTTTTGTAAGTACATCTTTTTTTTTTTTTTTTCATTTATCTTTGTCTATTTGTAGGAGTGTGCACCACACTTGTGTAGTCAGAGGATAACTTAGAGGAGTTGGCTCTTTCCCTACACCACTGGTTCTGGGATTGAACTCAGGTCATTGGGCTTGGAGCCAAGTAGCTTTACCCACGGAACCTTTTCAACCCCACACTTTTGATTTTTAATGAACACAGCTGACTGTACATGCTGTACAGGTGTGGTGACATTGCAGCACGTTTGACACTTGCGTTACTTCAGACATTTATCTTTACTTTGTTTTCCTTTTTTTAGTAAAGACTTTAAATTTTCTGTGCATTTTTGACTGTGTCTGTGTGGCACATGAATGCAGTGCCTTTGGAGGCCAGAAGAGGGCCATGTGGGTGCTGGGAAACAAACCCAGGTCTTCTGCAAGAGCAGCGGTGCTCTTAACTGCTGCACCATCGCCAGCCCTTATCTTCGCTTTGTGTTGGAAACATTCCAGTCCTTGCTCCTACTTTGAAGTGTTTATGTAATTGTTGTCACTGCGGTTACTACAGTGTGCTGTGGAGCGTTAGAAGTTGCTCCTCCTTGCCAGGTGGTGGTAGTGTGCGCCTTTAATCCCATCGCTTGGAGGCAGAGGTAGGCGGATCTCTGAGTTTGAGACCAGCCTGGTTTAGAGTGAGTTCCAGGACAGTCAGAGCTGCACGGAGAAACCCTGTCTCAAAAAAAAAAGAAAGAAAGAAAGAAAGAAAGAAAGAAAGACCAGAAATAAAAGGCGTTGCTCCTCCTGCAAGTGCACTTGCTCTGTTTCAGTCAGTCAGGAGGCCTGGGTGCCACTCGTGGGCTCTTCACCGACTGCCCGTCTTCATCAGCTCTTGCTGTGTGTCAGCTCCTGCTGGAGCTTCAGTGTGTGTCTTGGCTGTGTGACCCGGGAAAGTGCAGCACACCGGGTGCTCTCTGAGCAGGGGTGTCTTGCGCCCCGGCCCGCCCCTGCCTTTGGTGGTCTTCAGGAGTCAGTGAATGGCATACTCCAGTGGCTGTAAAGTAGATGAGTGAGCCGTCATGCTGCAGCCGGACCCTGAGCAAATCCCGCGGCTTGTGCCCCAGGAAATGGAACATGGGGCTCCTCATTCTTGAGTTCTTAGACACCTGGGTCCTCTCAGCGTCTGCTGGGGACTTCTGTGGGCAGCACACAGGTTCAGGAAGACCAGGTGCTCTGTCCACAGTTGTCCTTAACCCACCCCTGGAGTCCTAGAACAGGAAAGCAAAGTTCTGTGTGCCCGGGTTCTTCGCCATGGAGGATGCCCCAACTGCCTGGCACCGAGACAGGAACAGAGCAGCTCAGTGGGAATAAAAAGTCTGCAGCTGAGTTCTAAGGGGACTTTAGAGGGTGTGAGCCACAGAGGAAGTGCTAGAAAGGACGGGAAGCAGAAGCGCGAAGACAGAGCACTGTGTCCAGAGATCAGCCTTGCCACACCTGAGAAAGACACCGGTCTTCATGACTTGCCAGCTGCTCCCACGCTTGTGACCTGGCCTTGTTCTCTTAGTGTTGCCCATCAGTCCTGCAGGGCATCAGCTGTGGGGGTGTCTGGGCGCAGGGCTGGGAAAGCTTCGATTGGGCGCTGCCTTTGCCCAGCTGTGTTTTCCCACAATGAGAGACGGGCTGACTGCCTAGAAAGGCCGACACAGTAAGTGGCAGCAGGCCTGGGGGTGTCCAGCCTTTTGACATTGTCCTCAGCAGAGGTGGTCCATGTGCTGCAGGGACTCCTGCGTAGGTACTGAGAAGTGACCAGCTTGCAGTGGCCACCTCCCCCACCCCATTGTGGCACTAGCTTGGGACGGGGTAGGACGGTCCCCCCTCGGTATGTTTCTGAGTGGTTCCTTGTGTTCCTTTGTGTGAGAATCAAACAAGAGAAACACCAAACTGTCCTAAGTGGGTGGGCCATGGCATCGAGGCCACTGCCTGAGGATGGGTTGTTAATGTGGCTGCTAAGGTGTGGTGGGCTGCTCCTTTTGGGTTCCGTGTGTCCACACGCTGTTGTCTGATCTTCCCACTCACAGGTGAAAGTTGTCATTCTGGGACAGGATCCCTATCACGGACCTAATCAAGCTCATGGGCTCTGCTTCAGTGTCCAAAGACCAGTTCCGCCTCCACCCAGGTACATCCACGGTGCAGCTGGCTTCAGTCCAGAGGCCTCAAGATCGGGTGGCATTGTCGTGGGGACTGGGTCATGAGGCTCGGCACTGCTGGGGGGTTGTACATAAACAGAAAGAGAAGGTGACTTGTGGCCGCCGAACTCAGGCCTTCCACGGTGAGGTCTGTAGCGGATGGCCTGTCACGGCTGTCACGGCTGTGGGTGGCTGTCTCTCCCTGCCACGGTTACTGTGCCCCTCCCTGGCTTGGTGTTTCTTACCTTTCCACGCCCGCCTTGTTGAATTTAGAAACTGCTGGGGATTCTGGTTGACTGTACTTTTCTTTGCCTTGTTTTCAGTTTGGAAAACATTTTTAAAGAGCTGTCCACAGACATCGATGGTTTTGTTCATCCTGGCCACGGGGATTTATCGGGGTGGGCCAGACAAGGTAACCAAGCCTAGCTAGGCATATTTGGATCAATGCTGGTATCCTGCTCTCGTGCGCTCACTCTCTCTCGTGCTCTCTCTCTCTCGTGCTCTCTCGCTCTCTCGCGCTCTCTCTCTCTCTCTCTGACTCTTGTTTGTTTGCTTTTGTCTGTCTGTCTGTCTGTCTGTCCTTCCCTCCCTCCCTCCCTTCCTCCCTGTATACCCGTGTATGTAGGGGTGTGTGTGTGTGTACGTGTACGTACGTACGTGTGTGTGTGTGTGTTTGTGTGTGTGTGTACATGTACTTGAGTGCTGGTGCTGGTGGAGGGCAGAGGCAATAAATTCCCTTGAGCGGGAGTTACAGGCAGGTGTAAGCTGCCCTACACGGGTCCTAGGGATTAAACTCAGGTCCTCTGCAAGAGTTGGTGTGCTCTTAACTGCTAAGCCATCTCCAGTCCCATTGCTCTGTTTTTCAAAGTCGACCACACTGTGGTCGGGGCCTCTGAAAAGGTCCTGGCAGCTTGTCACACCTGTGCTATCCTCAGCCGCACCTGATTTTGTATGTGCAGTGGTGTTGTGCCATGGGTGTTGAGTCCCCGGGACTAGAATTTCAGACAGTCGTGAGCTGCCATGTGGGTGTTGGGAATTGAACCTGGGTCGTCTGGAAGATCATTCTGTGCACTTAACCACTGAGCCATCTCTCCAGCCCCTCCTCAGCCCCTCCTAACCATGGTAGTTAGTTTCAGCACACTTGCTCTTGGCTTCTAACAGTTTGATTTTGTTGCCATCAACTGTTTGGGGCTCATTTTCTTTCTTTCTGATTCTTTAGCATCACTTAGGATATGTGTTTTTGAACACTTTGGTTTTTTGTTTCCCACCCAAAACTCCCGAGGATGAAGAGGGCAGATAGGAAACAGAACGTCCTGAATCTGGCTCAGATGTCCCTGCTGGCCATGTTGTAACTCTTTATGGCCTCATTTCACTTCTGCCCTGGGTCTGTTGTGAGTAGTTTGGTCACATGTACCCTGCTGTGGAGTTGGTTTGTGCGGCCTCCTGACCTTTGCCCCTGCTGTGTTCACAGGTGTCCTGCTCCTCAATGCTGTCCTCACCGTCCGCGCCCACCAAGCCAATTCCCATAAGGAGCGGGGTTGGGAGCAGTTCACGGATGCAGTTGTGTCGTGGCTAAATCAGAACCTGACTGGCCTTGTCTTCCTGCTCTGGGGCTCTTACGCCCAGAAGAAGGGCAGTGCCATTGATAGGGTACGTGGGAGCCTCGGGGTCCCTGCTGCTTGTGTGCACAGCCGTAGAAGGTCTACTTGTGGTGGCTCATGTGGCCCCAGTACCTAGGAGGCTGAGGTGGGAAGGGTGCTGTGAGTTGTGGGCCAGCCTGGGCAGGCTATGGAATGAGACTGTAAAATCCATTATAAGTGGAGTCGGGTTCCCCTGACAGCTGGACAAGGTCAGACACAGTGGGATGCTCACTCTGCCTCATTGCGGTTAGTAATCTGTAGATGCATTAGCCTGCCCTGTAGAAGGACACCGTGGTCCCTGGCACCTTGTGTATGTGTGATGCAATGCTTGATGAATAAGGCAAGTGTCCTGCTTCCGAGAAACTTGGGACCATACAGAAAACAGGCATTCCACTGAATCAGATATGATTTACTCAGATGCCACGAGCAGTGAGCACTTCAGCTGGAGCACTGTGAATGCCCAGCAGGACCGGAGCACTTTGAATTTCTCTTCCCTGTCTCTGCTTCAAGACTGTCACTTGCCTGTCACCACGTCACTGGGACAGAAACCTGAGCCAGCATCTTCCTTGAACCCTCTTACCCTTCTTGCCATTAAATCCTATCTTACCCGTGAATCCAGTCACCTATGTCCCTGAAATGTCCCAATACTGCTTCACGTTGCTTCTGTCTTCACTCCTGGGCTAGATGCCAGTATTTCTCTAGTGATGGCTGCAGGTGGATGTAAACAGTAGGGCAGAGGTGGGGAGAGGGGAGGGCTTACCAGGGGGATCTCCAGGGGCAGGTGCATCAGAACTGCAGCGGGACTGAACCTGGGTGTGTGTGTGTGTGTGTGTGTGTGTGTGTGTGTGTGTGTGTGTGTAATCTCAGGGGCTTTTGAGGGTGGGGACACAGTCACCCGTGCTATGGGCTAGACAGCCTCAGATGGAGAGAGGGCTCAGGTCAGCACTTAACTACTCTTAGGACCGAGGCTCTGTTCCAGCGCGGCTGCGTATGTTGCTGTTGAGCTCCTGTAGTTTGTGCCTCGCAGCCGTCAGCAAGCTGACCTGAACACAGTCAGCGGTGGTAACTGGGTGAGAAGGTGTGGCCACCATCATTGCAGACGGTGCCCTGTGCCTCAGAGCCAGCAAACAAACGTGAGCTTCGGGTTTTGCGAGTGCAGGGGTGAATACACTTGAGACACTGGGCAGGGCTGAGTGTGCACAGCTGTCTGGAGGCACAATGGCTGTGGTGATGTTGAAGGTGCCAGCTGCCACACTGAACTCTGTTCTTTTTCAGAAGCGTCACCATGTCCTGCAAACAGCCCATCCCTCCCCGTTGTCGGTGTACAGGGGCTTCTTTGGATGCAGACATTTTTCTAAAGCCAATGAACTGCTCCAGAAGTCTGGCAAGAGGCCCATCAACTGGAAGGAGCTGTGATCTTGCAGTGCAGGCCGCCTGTCTCCAGCAGAGCTTCTGAGGCTGCTGAGGCATTGGCCATAGAAGTCACTGAAAATGTTCCTGTTCTTAAGTTCCCGTGTGAGTGAAGAAAATGGAGAGATCTTTGTAAAGCGGTCACGAGCCAGCCGGGCGAGCCGCAGAAACCACAGCTTCGGCAGGCAGCCAGACCTCTTCTGACTGGCGCTAGGCTTGAAGTCTCCAGGCCAGGCAAGGTGGCCTGGCCGAACACGCCCACTTCTCACAGACCGGTGGTCACATACTTGTCCTCTGTGAGCTGTATTGAGTTGGGGGAGAGATGGGTTTTGATGAGCTAAGTTTGGTGTCTGCTGCTGTTTACTTTTGCCTTTAGATGTAGTGGGTACAAGGTGTCCAGGTGTGTTCTTCAAAAGGCCTCTGTCTCGAGGAGCCCTTGGGTGTTCTGCAGTCTTTGAGAATCTGTTTCCTGGCTGTTACAAATGAGCGAGTGTGTCTTCCTGGCTCAGGAGGAGTGGCTGCTATCCAGACTGCTGCTTGTCCAGGCCTCTGCCTTAAGCAAGTGGTAAAGTTGAGCAGAGCAGAGGGTGGGGTTTGTGTTTGTTTTAAATGAGGGTGGGAGGTTTTCTTGTAGTGCCTGTGGAGTTGGGGTTTCCACAGCAGACCGCCAGGTGTTGGTTTGTGTGTGTGCTGGGGACCAACCCCAGGGTGCTGCTTTTTTTAAATGGGCTGAATTCACACAGATTGTATTTTTCTGCAATGCTAGAGAAAGTTGTGTCTTTTACAAGGTAGGCAGATACATTATTTTTTCAGTCCTTTCTTTGAGAGACAATCTACTGAGTTAATACCTCAACCTGGATCCAGTGGATCCCGCTGGTTAGAGAGGTGATCCTGCCTGAGCAGGATAATAAAGATCGTTGGAGTTTGGCTTTGTACCGACTGTTGTTCAGCATTTATTTGCAGGTGCTGGGGCTTTTGTTGTCACCATGGCAACCACTGATTGCAGGGAGGGCAGACCTTTGTCCTTGTGCCCTGTTTGTGGTTCTCCACGGGGCCACCCACTGCCAGCCTGGTCCACTGCTGCTAAGGGCAGGTTGGCCACGGTAGGGGTCTGCTGGGACCCCAAAGAAACAGTTTGCTCCGGGGAAAGTCAAGCCTCTGGAGATCTTGGCTTGCCCATCCTGGCTGAGTTCCATCCTAACTAGCCCAAGCAGCTGTCTAGATAAAGGTGTGATTCGCTGGTGTTTGATGAGGAAGGAAGCCAAATGCATCAAGGGACAGGGATTGCTTGGTGCGGGTGGGTGCACACCGCAGTCCCCAAGGTGCTTCCTTCCTTGTCTATTGAAGGTGGCTTTAAGATTCCATGTTTGGGGTCATAAATAAGCTCCTTGAGTGTAGGAGACCAGCTCTGACCTTTCAGAGGGTTCTCGGGGGAGGAGTGAGGAATGAGGAAGTATTAGATAGAAATATAGACACACAACAAAGACACAGGATAGCTTCCGGAGGGCACTGGGTCAATACCCAGTCACCAGAGTTTAATCACTGTGGGCTTTTTATACATTTGACCTTTCAAGGTTGAGGTGTAAAGTACCAAGTGTAGACCCTTCCAAACACCTGGTAACTGCCCTTGGCTAAATCATCCCATTATGTAGCCCTGCTGGGTGAAGCAAGCTCAGGCTTTCTGACCTTGAGTGAGGCCTTACCAGAGGACCTCAGGGGCCCTCCCAGAAGCTGTGCAGTGAGCTCCCTTGCTCAAAGGCAAAGTGAGATGTTCCATCTCTGCCTGCTAGGGTGGCACCTCCCTGTGAGGGCTGTAAGAGGAGAGCTACCTTCAAAGAGGCAAGGAGCAGCCGTTGATGAGTTTTAATAAACTAAAGAGCTGGCCCAGCAGTGGTGGCACCACCTTGGGCTGGCAGAGGCAGGTGGATCTCTGGGTCCCAGGACAGCCAGGGCTACGTAGAGAAACCCTTAACGGGCTGGAGAGATGGCTCAGTGATTGGAAGCATTGGCTACCCCTGCAGGAAGGAGGACCTGGGTTGTAAAACTCCAGTTCCAGGGCATACATGTGCAGATAAAACGCTCATTTTCTGTGCTGTGATAAAATGCCAAAGGCAACCTGGGGGAAGAAAAGGTTTGTTTCATCTCACACTCGGGGAAGTCAGGGAAGAGTGGATGCAGGAACTGGTGCAGAGGCCATGAGGGCATGCTGCTTAATCACTTGCTCAGCTGGCTTGAGATAGCACCCAGAACCACCAGCCCAGGGCTAGCACCACGGTGGGCTGAGCTGGGCCCCCCACATTAGTCATTAAGAAAATGCACAAGTCGGACAGTGACCCGGGAGTCAGAAGTGAATGGATCTCTGTGACTTCAAGGCCAGCCTGGTCTACAAAGCAAGTTCCAGGATAGCCAGATCTCCTTACAAGTATTAAAAACCACTAGCCAGCACACACCCACCCACACTGAGTCGCACACACCCCCCCACACTGAGTCGGAGCGAGGTGGCTCAATGGTTCAGAAGCATTTGATCTTACAGGAGACCTGAACTGAGTCCCTAGCACTCAGGTACTCAGCCCTCTAACACCTGAACTCCATGAATCGGACACCTCTGGACACCTGTGCCCAAGTGCACATGCCCATTGGAAGGCCTACACACCTAGACATAATTAAAAACACCATTTAGAAATTAAAACTAAAGCACTGGTGAGGTGGATGTCTCAGTGGATGCTGCTGCCAAGCTTGAGGACCTGAACCGGTCCCTGGGTCCCTGAATCTACATGAGGGGAGCAGAGCTGATGTGTGCCACTCCAGCTCCAGGGGATTCGACACAGCTCTGGACATGGGCACCTGTCTTGTGGGGCACAAGTACCTAACGTAACTTAGGATCATTTTTTTAATTAACTGGATTTGTTGGGTTGTGACCGTGAGTACAGGTGACAAGGAAATTGACACTGGACTGGAGACAGGGCAGGTGGGTGAGCGCTTTCTGCCAGGCCTGACGTGAGTTTGATATCTTGGACCCATAAGGCAGGTAGAAGGACAAGTGAGTCCTGCAGATGGTCCTCAGACCTCCGTGTGTGCAGAGAAGTGGGCACACAATAATGTTTCAAATTTATCCGGGCTTGGTGACAGGCACATTTAATCCCATTAGGAGGCGTCCAAGGCCAGCCTGGTCTACAGATGAAGTTACAGGACAGCCAGGGCTACATAGACCCTGGCTCAACAACCACGTTGAAGCTGCTATGGCACATGCCTGTGATCCCAGCACCTCTTAGGCCAGCGGTTCTCAACATGTGGGTTGTGATCCCTTTAGGGGTCAAACAAACCTTTCACGGGGCGCGTATCAGATAGTCATTTATAACAGTAGCAACAAACACGATTTTATGGTTGAGAGTCACCACAGCATGAGGAACTGTATTGAAGGGTCAAAGCATTAGGAAGGTTGAGAACCACTGGCTTAGGCTAAGGCAGGAAGATCTGGAGTTTGAGGCCAGCCTGGGCTTCATAGCAGGACCATCTCAACAGTAAAGATGAATAATGTGAAGCCCAGGCTTGACCAGAATTCAGAGCGAGTTCCAGGACAGGCTCCAAAGCTACCCAGGGCAGCCCTGTCTCAAAAAAAAAAAAAAAAAAAAAAAAAGAATAATGGTAAATAGGTGTGGAAACATAATGCTCCATAGAACATCATTCTGGAAGGTGAACTGGCTGAGTTTGCTCTGCGCCCCACACTGGCCTTAAACTCATGCCAATCCTCCTGCCTCGGCTTCCCAAGCTCAGGAGTTACAGGTGTGGGCCACCATGCATGATTGAGCATCTTAAAGGATGTATGGCCCTCCCCACACAAGTTTATCATTAATTTTTATGTAACAACAAAAGCCTCATTTTACGAGGAATGTGGCAGTAGTATTTGGGGGGATTCCACATTGCAGGTTTGTTCCTCGGTACTGTATGAAAATGAACAGAATGGGGTGGGCCAGGGAGACTTCAGTGTTTCCGGTTTGTAGCCATCCAGTCTGGGAACTGCGTGAGAGCGCGTAAGGGAGCGGGTGATGCTGTGTAGATAGTGATGTGTATTTAACCTGATTTCCATGTGACCCAGTAGCGTCCCCCACCCTGACATGATAAATGTAGACACTGCCTGCCTGGGACAGCATGCTGACCCCCATGTGCTCTGCTGATGGGGTGGGAATGAAATGCCCGGGGGAAATGATCCCCTAATTCTGGTCAAGCTGGGGATAGAAGGAAGGTTTCCCAGCCAGACAGGAAGAACAATTTTACACATGTGCGTTGGTCGTCTACACAGCCAGGTAGCCGAGGCCCCTTGTATGTGCAGATCTGAAGGCTCTGTGTGGCACAGTGTGGGAGGCCTGGGAAGACCTGCCTGGAAAAAGCGGTTCCTGTCACCTCCCTCTGGAGTGAGGAAGTCAGTTATGCAAATGTCTTCCTGGGAACCCCAAGTTATACACTAATTGTGTGGAAGTCCCTGGTTCTGACCCGAGTCCAGCAGGGCAAAATCGGATGTGGGTTCTACTGGTGAGTTCTCAGTTCTCTGAATCCCCTGCTTTCTCCACTCCTCTCCTGGGATGAAGTCTCAGGTTCCAGTGGAGAAGCAGAACTTGGGGGTGGGATATGTGGTACTAGCGACTTTTCAGCCTTGCCAAAACTTCATGATGGACGGGGGCAGCAGAGAAACACGAGTTGGCCCAAGTCAACTTGAGGACCCCCCAGCTCAAGCTGAGCCCAGATGGGAAGCTTTGCTGAAGATGTCTCCGTAGAGTCCTGCGTTTCAATTTGGGTCTCAGAACTTAAGGCATCTAGTTCCCTGCAGGTGCCATGCTGCCCTGTACCGCCTGGCCCTCGCGACCATTTGGGATGCGTGTCTCTGAATCTGAGAGACTTTCGAGGAGACGAACACTTTCTATTACTATCCTTGTTTTCAGTATGAAGAATCCATCAGTAGAATTAGCTATCCCATTTGTATTCCAGAAAATACATCTTTTGAGACATGAGCATATCAGTTGTACAAATAATGGGTTTCATTGTGACGTTCTCAGTGTCTGTAGTATGTGTGTGCATGTGGGGGCTGAGGTGGTTGTTGGACGTGTCTGGTGCTTTTTGCTGGGTATGTGGTATATATGCATGCATGTTTACATATGTGCACATGTGTGGAGGTTCAAGGTTGGCATCGGGAGCCCTCCTGGATAGCACTCCACCGTATTCACTATGGCAAGGTGTCAGCTGAAGCCAGAGCTCACTGGCAGCCCAGCCCGCTCTACCACTAACTGCCGCTGCTTTCTGAGCTTTAGGATGATAGGAAGGCCACCAGAGCCACCCAGTTTAAGTCAGAACTTTTGTCTTCATGCTCCCATGTTTTATCCTCTGGGCTGTCTCTAGCCCTCCACCTTATTTTATTTTATTGATTCAGGGTCTGCTGTTGAACCTAAAACTCATTGATTGGCTACATTGGCCAGCCATTGAGCTCTGAAAATCCACTGTGTCCACACAGTCCGCTTCCTCAGGGTTTCCCCACCCGACCTGCCTTCCCTAGCCATGCCCAGCACAGGGTTTTTTGGTTTTTTTAATTTTTTTAATTGATTTAATTTAATTTAATTA
>CABHPP010114395.1:0-25128 GCA_902168425.1 Peromyscus attwateri
AGAGAGAGAGAGAGAGAGAGAGAGAGAGAGAGAGAGAGAGAGAGAGATATCACAGCCAGACTGGGCAACTTTTTAAAATCCTGTCTCAAAATGAAAACTAAAAAAGGACTTGGGATATAACTGTAGCTCAATGGTAGAGCACTTCGCTATGTGGGGCCTAGGTCCAATTTCAAGTACTGGCGAGGAAAAATTGTCCGCGATTCCAGGTGTTCACACTCACACCTTCTGCTCTACTGAGAAGGGCCCTGGGGCTCAGCCTGATAAGCTCAAGGTTTGAGGGTGAATGGTGGAGTCAAGATGGCTCCAGGCAGGTAGCATCAAAGCCTGTCCCTCCAGCCTGTGGAGCACAGAGGTCTGCAAGAAGCCCATAGGTCTGCAAGAAGCCCCAGGCTCTAGAGGCAAAGGGTGATACAGAAGTTCTGCTTCCCCATGTCCATCCATCCCCAACTTAAACCTCTTGGCACCACAAAGCCATGGTCAGTCAGGAGTCTAGAAAGACCCTGTAGGAATCAAAGCAATGCTTTATACATGGGGAGGGGTACCCAATGGTCTGCATAGCATTCAAGCCATCAGGCACTTGGGGATGCTGGGACCCACACTCTAAGTGTCAATGCCCAGTCAGCCTCACATCAGCTCTTATCACAGGAAGAGCTCTGACAGCCACAGGCACCAAGAGCCCCAATTTACAACTCATCCAGCAGAGCTTCCTGCTAAGTGCAATATTGATTCCTCCAGAGCACTGTGCTGGAGGTTAGCCACAGCCCACCTTGTCCTGCCACAGAGATGCTGTTTGTCACAAGCAAGACGCTTTAAATCCCAGCCATGCTCCAGACCTGCCTGACTCAGATCTCCTCAGCTAGGCAGCGCCAGCACCCTGGACTCTTTCCCAACCAGGAAAGCCTTTCCCAACACAGGCTTTTCTGTGGCTCTGGTCCAGCACTGGCTCCTTTCTCTCTCTGGGCCCTGTCTTCCCATCTGCAAAATGGAACCTTGTAAAGAGGGAAGCTAAAGTCAGGCATGACTGTACAAGCCTGACTTGTATTGTAGGTGCTCAGGAGGCTGAGACAGGAAGGTAGTGAGCTCAAGGCCAGCCTAGGCAATTTAATGAGATTCTAATGCCACATTAAAGTCAGAAACAAAGGATGGGGGTAGGTCCGAAAATGTCACTAAGTAGTAGAGAGCTTGCCTAGCATATTCCAGGCCCTGGGTTCAATGCCTAGTACTGGCTGGAAGGAGGGGGGTTACCATGGTGCATACCTGTAGCCCCCAATTATTAAAGCCATTCAGGAGGCTGAAGCAGGAGGATTGCGAGTTCCAGGCTAGCCTGGGGTACATAGCAAGAATCTGTCCCAGTTGAGTGGACACAAGGGGGTGGAAGGGGATAGACCAGGAGAGGAGAGGAGAGGAGAGAAGGGGGAGTGGGGAGGAGAGGAGAGGAGAGGGGGGGGGAGGGAAGGGGGAGTGGGGAGGAGAGAAGGGAGAGGGGGAGGAGAGAGTCCACATTCTCTTCTTCCCTCAGTATTTTTTTCCTAGTCGGTTGAGGCAAGCATACAGACATTTCTCAGCAAGAATGGATGCTTTTGTCGCTTCCCCAGACTGCCCAGCACAGGGTGCCAGGGCAGATCACGGGCGACCAGAATTTTAAACAAGACACCACATTCAGTCACCAAAAACCAAGCCGGGTGGTTTCTCAAGACTGTTAGGTGTAAAAGCTCTTAGAGGGCAGCCTGGCAGAATGTGCCGGGGCTTTACAACAGTTCATCTCCTTTGTAGCCATCCTAAGGCAAGGCTGCGACATGTAGGAGCACACAGGCTGGTGGGTAAAAGTAAGGTCAAATACACGCCGAGCGATACGGGACTTGCTGGTTAAGTAACCATCCCACGTTTTCTTGATGAGATATAAAATATTATCTCACAATAGAGAAAAGTTTATAAAACTCACAGCTACAGGAAAAATAGATGCCTTAGCAGTAGGAAAAACAAATCGTGGTTCCAATCTGGTTCAACATGGTCGATTAAACAAACCTTGACCGTCTCTCACTAGCAACGTTTCCTTAAACTGACAATAAAGGAAGACGAGGACTGAAATCCGAAGTCCGAAGTGGTTTGTGACATCAGGGGATGAGAGACTTCAACAACTACCTGGGCTCTGGAAAGCAGGTGGGTGAGCTGTCGTTGACACAGCGAAGTGGCGAGAGCTACAAACCACAGCCCTCCCGGAGGGGATCCCAGGGAGAAACATGGAGCTGTCTTAAGGAATTCTCCAGAGACTCTTAGCTTCAGAGCATCGACTCTGCAAAGCTCCACGGTGATGTGAAGAGTTGAAGGTGATTAAAAGTCCCCAGATGGGGCAGCTGCGCTCTCAGGTCCCTTCCACCTCCACAGCAGCCATGCCATGGTGTCTGACTTCATTTGCAACTACAGAAGTAGAAAACAAGGGCATCAAGCTTTCAACCCATGACAGAAATGTCATTTCCAACAGAAAAATCTGTACTTAGCCTAATCATAAATCAAGCATGACTATGGAATAGATATTGAATCCCATGCACCTCTTCTTAGGAAGTTGCTATAAGATGATGTGCTTCAGACAAGCAAGAGAGTAAACAAGGAAATGGGAACATGTAGGACATGGGAGGCAGAAGATCTCATTCAGGCAGCATTTCAGAAGACTGGGATGGAGGGGGCCCGAAGCATTTGAGAATCCAGGGAGCTGTCTTGAGGCAGGCAAGCACCCAGGATAGCTTGGCAACCAGGCATTCTGCTTGGTTTGGGCTATGATCATTCCCGCTTCCGATAAAGGACCAGCAGCCTAGCTCTTTGACCTGCACACTGTGCACACATACTCCTCTTCAAATACTACTCCTAGCAACTTCAGAAACCCACCTCTGTCAGGCTACGACTCCCTCCGAACAACCATCAACATTGGGCAGTTTCTATTTCTCTGGTAAATCCTGGTCTAAGAGTAGGAAGACCAATCTAGTCTGAACTGGTTTGGGGCACATGCCTAAGAAGGTAAAATTATGTCCTCGAGTGAACTTTTAAGGGAGAATCCCCTATTTGCTATCTTATGCTCATATATAATTAGGTGTGAAGATGATTAAAATCAGATGCCTTATGGGAAGGGATATGCCCAGTAGAAAAACTTATATGACCGAATCGATCAATCAAAACATAAAACCACCCTCATCCCACCCCTGGTAGTCAGACTCCTCTTCCGCCCCATAGAGGAGAGGCCCACACAGTGACTGGAGCGCTGGGGAATGTCCCTCCTCTGTGGCTTGCTGCTCCCTTGCAGCAAAGTCTGACCCTTTCTGTAGTTTTGCTCTGAGTCAAACGTCCTTGCTACGTGTGCAATCGGTGTGAGCCTTCACTTCACTTCAACTCTGAATTAAAAGGCCGAGAACCTGGAAACACCCGGCCCACACCCTGGTTGTCAGTAACAGTCACAGAAGTGCAACTGAGCGGGGAGATGAGAGAGGCATGGAGGCGAAACTTAAATATTATCCAGGGTGCTGTTTCAGACTTTTAGAAAGCAGTACTGGGAGGCATTCAGTGGGGTTCTCAGAACAGAGAAAAGTGAGCAACTGATAAAGGCAAAGAGATGTAATACCGAGAAAAACCAAAGCGACATACCAGAAGAGGAATGGAATCCTAGCGGTGGGGGAAGGGCGCTACAGCCATGGTAATGTAAACACGGGCCCAAACTGTGATTTCACCCACAACAGGAGGGCAGAGAGAGCCCCTGAGCAGGCACAGCAGCTAAATCCTCAGTGACCAAAGCCAGAAGTCAATAGGTCATGTGGGCAGCCCCAGAGCAAGGTATTTAGAAACATATGAAGATAAATAGGGGGCTGGGATCCCACTCAGGCCCTCATGACACAAAGCAAATGGTTTACTGACTGGTTATTCCTCCCCAGACCCAAGCAACCTTTTATTTTTTTATCGTTTCAGATGGGGTCTCTTTGTGTAGCTTTGGCTGTCCTGGAACTGTAGACCAGGCTGGCCTCAAACCCAGAGATCTAACTGCCTCTGCCTCCTGAGTACTGGTATTAAAGGGCTATGCCACCACCGCCCAGTTAAGCTCCCAGTCTACCTTTTAATAAGTAGGAAAATCTGGCCTGCAAACTGGCTCAGTAGGTAGAGGTGTTTGCTGCCAGACCTGATGACTGAGTTCCGTCCCTGGAACCCATGCAAATTGTCCTCTGACCTCAGCACAAGTGCTGCAGTGCACGCGCGCGCACACACACACACACACACACACACACACACACACACACACACACACGATAAAATAAAATAAATGTAAAACAAAGAATTGGATAAATGAGAGACAGTAGCTAAGGCGTGTGAAACTGGTTTCCTTGGAGAGTAATGGAGGTGTGTGCACTCTGGGGCAGGGGGACAGCTCGTTTGCATACAAAGCAAACGTTTAGATTTATTTAGATTACTTGGAGAAAGGTAAGAATTAATTTCCAATTTCCTCCAACTCGGTTGTAAATGTCAGCTCCCTGTGTGGTTTCTGGAGCCAGGCTGACCCCTCTCCACATTGTACCCCAATGGAACTGCTAAGTGCAAGCAGCAAGACTCAGTCCTTTACTGAGTTCATGAATAGGGCTGTGGCTTCCTGTTTGCTCCCAACCCGATTCTTTCGCTTTCCTGTTCCTTGCTCTGATCCCCTACAGGGTGTCCATATTTTTGGTCTCTGGTGTTCTGTGGTTTCAGAGATACTCTTGGTCTGAGTCAGCACTTCAATCTTGGTTTTCTCTCTCTCTTCTCTCCTGGGTTCCCATTGCCCAGGGTGAGGGCTTCTCACCCAACCCCAGGCTCCTTGGCCGCCCTATTTACACTGCCCCTGCCTATCAGCTCACTGCTGATTGGAGCAAAGAGGAGTGCTCCACCCAAGCCCAGCCAATCCAATTGCTCTCTTTGGGAAATTTGTAATTGAGTTTGAGAGTCAGACAGCTGGGCTGCTTTCTCAAACACTGGAAATGTAAATGAAGGCACTGTGGGCTGGATGAGTTCCAGGTATATGGGCATGAAGGGCAGACAGTCAAACAGTCATCTGGAGAGACAGCAGGAAGGAGACACTTAGACCATCGGTGGGGAAGCCAGCTGGAGACTTGAGGGGTTAAGTAGACAAGCCAAGGGAGGAGCTGGTTACTCATGGCCCTTCTTAGGGCCTTGAATCCACCACGAGGAGTTTGTGTTTCCTTAGGCCAAAGCACCTTTCATGATGAAGGTGACTTGAATTAGTGTCTGTCACTTATGACCCCAAGAATCTTAAATGAAAACCAACTCAGCCCGTCTCCCTAGCCTTGGCCCGGATGAGGCAGTGATAAATAGACATCCTATTCCACTCTCCCAGCACCACCAATTCTTTCTGAAACACCTGGGTGAGAGGTTAGCAGAGGCTCACTCCCACTCTGTTGGGACTGCCCTCCCACTACCCTGCTACAGCCAGGGATGAAGCATAGGACCAATAGACTCTCTTTTGGTTTTTCGAGACAAGATTTCTCTCGGTAGCCCTGGCTGTCCTGGACCTCACTCGGTAGACCAGACTGGCCTTGAACTCAGAGATCTGCTTGCCTCTGCTTCCTGAGTTATGGGATTAAAGGCGTGCACCACTACCACCCCACCACTGGGCTCAGGACCAACAGACTCTTCTTAAGCAGAGGCTGGGAGGGTGAGGCTGGGCCCCTTTTCCCAAGAGTAAGCCTCCTTACTCTTGTCCTGTAGGACAGTCGCTGCCCCAGGGACATTCAGGGGCCACTACTTCTCCAGATTCTTCCCCTAAGTTCCTTCTTGTCTGACTTAGCCTAACTTCCTGTTACATGAAGCCCAGGAGCCCTAGGAGGGAGGAATCAGGGCAGACTGGGTGTGCAGGCCTTGCATGTAGCTCTGGCCATTCCCATGGCTTCGAGAGGCCATGCCTTGTTTGTGGGGAGAGTGCTCTTCTCAGCTACAGTTGTTGGAGGGTGCCACTGGGCTTGGCAGGCAGTGGCCACTTTGGAAAGAGTCCCCAAATGACAGATAGTACATGGCCACTGGACAGACACAGCCCCAGAGAGGTGGAAAGAACTTGAAACAAGGGCCTGCAGATCCATGGAGCCCGCCCTGGGGGCTTCCTGTGTGCTGTACAACTGTGTCCCTGTGTTAACCACTAGGCTACCTGGACCTAGGAAGCAAGCTACGACCTGGCTGCAGGGAGATTATAGAGTGTAGAGAGATTGGTGGGGAAGAAGCAGTTTGTTTTTCTCCTTTTTCTTCTAAGAATTCTGTCTCCTTCTCCAGTTTTCATACCTGTCATCCCTGTGACCATGTCCCCTTATGCCCAGATTCCCTTCATACCACTCCCCCATCAGATAACCATGTGCCATATTCTTTCTTTTACTGTGGTAAAACACCCTGACCAAAAGCAACTTGGGGGAGGAGAGGGTTTATTTGGCTTACACTTCCAGTTCACAGTCTGTCACTGAGGGACTCAGAGCAGGGACTCAAGAAGAAATTAGGAGCAGAAACCATGGAGGGACCCTGCTTGCTTGTAGACCTATGCTGAGCTACCTTCCTTATACAGTCCAGGCCGCCATACCTAGGGATGGCGCCACCCACAGTGGACTGGGGCCTCCTATGTCAATTAACATCAAGACAGCCCACCCCCACAGGGATTTCTGATCTAAGCAATTCCTTAACCCAGGCTTTCCTCTCAGGTGACTCTAGTCTGGCTATCTCACATCAACAATTAGAGCTAACTAGGCCACCAAGTGAATTTGGTGTGTATTCCTCGGTGTTCCTACACAAGCAGGCCCAATCCTAAATAGACTTTACATAAGAAACACAAAAGCAGGTCAGAGTGTTATCCAAAGTATGATCATGTTGCACACATTTTCCTGCATCTTGCTTTTTCTCTCGACATTATCCCTCCATCCCCAGTGAACTGGTACTGATTCTTTTTAATGGGTTTATAAATGTCCATGGTTTATGTACTATCATGTATTCAATGTTCTCTTAATGGGGGTGGGGGGTGGCACTGTGTTTCTCTCTCTCTCTCTCTCTCTCTGTGTGTGTGTGTGTGTGTGTGTGTGTGTATGTGTGTGTGTGTGTGTGTGTGTGTCTGTGTGTGTGTCTGTGTCTGTGTCTGTGTCTGGGCATTCTGCAATAAACATCCTTTACTTACATTTATACTTGATGGAGTTTTTATCTCCTCAGGCCAGATTCCCAGGAGTGAGATTGCTAAGCCAAAGGGGGTGTGCACTAGATTTTATTTTTTTATTTTAGGAGCTGTTGCCAGGGTGCTTCTAACAGTATTATGTTTCTTTGCGTTTCCTCTGCTACATGAGAGGGTACACTTTCCCCACATCCCGTAAGAGTAGCAGGGAATACTAGAAATACTAAGATCAGTAGCACTGGATATTGAGACAATGGAGGTTTGTCTCCCTGTGTTTCTTTTAATACAGTTTTTCAATGTTTTTCCCTTTAAAAACAGGAAAGTTGCTGTGTGTATATTTGAACCATCCTCGGCCTCACCCTACTTTTCCATGCAGTACCCCTGCCTGAGTCCCAGCCACCTTTAGCTCCATCCCAACTTCATTAGCTCATTCTCACACGTGGCAGACCCCAGAAACTTCAGGAGAACCCTGACCTTTCTAAAGTTGATTTGCCGAGGTCACCTGTGTCGAGGGCGCGTGGCACTGCAGTAGAGAGACGTCTGGAACTGGTCTGAAGTTGAAATTGTGCCTTTCCCAAGTCACGAACCTGTGAAATAGACACAACAAGAGTGGCTACATCACAAGGCTGGAAAGAGCTCAGTGCTTCATATTCAGAACTGCTCAGAAAACGCCTGGCTTGCAGCACAGATGGTCTGGTCTGTGACATCCATGGCACTCTGGTGCTGTCACTGTGAGATCAGATGTCCCAAGATGCTTTTCTGGGCATGCTGAGAACCTGCAAGGGTCTCGTGTGGGTCTCTGAATTGAATCTGACTGGGCTCTGGGTCTTCCTCTGCATGCCAGTGTGGCTTTGCTCTCCCTGTTCTTGGAGGACCTACAATTAGGTCAGGTGACGTGTCTGCATCTCTGCTCCTCTGGTGTCAGCCTGCTGGACAGGCTGCTCTCAGCAGGCCCTGTGTTTGGCACTTGCCTTAACTCGCTGGGTCACCATTTTGAAAGTCTTGAGGACTGATGCCACTTGTCACAGAAATCTGTCCTATTTTGCACGAGACCCAAGGTCTCAAGTATCCCACGCTGGCCTTGAGGGGGTTAAGTAACCAAGGATGACCTTGAACTCCTGATTCACCTATCTTCAGCTCCCGAGTGCTGGGATCACAGACAGGCATCAGCACATCTGGTTTAATCAGTGATGGGGATGGAATACAGAGCTTTGTGCGCCCTAGGCAAGCGCTGTCCCGACTGAGCGATTTCTCCAGTCCCATAAGTGTGTGTAAATGGAGTCATCCAAACACCCGATGATACTGTTCCACCTTCTAAGTGCTACAGAAACTGAAGTGCACCAGGGACCATCCACGGAATATGGTGCACGGCTACTTCCAGCCTTGGCTAAAGTCAGACAAGCCTAGACTCGGTGCCCAGTGTGCCGTGCTGAACAAGTCACCCTAAACCAGAAAATGACCGGCTCTATCAGCCCAGGAGTCAGCTCTGTGGTCTCCACTGTAGGCCTGGGGTTGAGACGGTCACAGGAAGAGTCACCCAGGCTTGGAGCTGATTTGGAGCATGACAGGCTCTGCCTCTGTATTCTGTGAAAGGCCTGTTTTCCAGACCCCTGTGGGCGGGCCTTCCAGTCTGTTTGGGTGTTCTGAAGTTGGCCTTATTTGGGGTACACACCTGAGGACTCTGAAGTGGGTCCATCTCCACACAAGGCCTTCCCTTAGCTTTCTATACACGTAGGTCTGACTAAAGCAGGGAGATCACGGGGCCTTACAGTGGTGACAGGCCGTATTAGCAAACCTGAGGCTCCTGGAAGACCTTTGATGTGACACTCAGCCTACTTCCCTGGGGCCATGGGCATCCCTCGTTTCTCAGCGTGTCCTTTTCTCTTTCCTCCGCTATCCTCCTCTGCCCTGAAATGTCCTCTCCCCCAACATGGCATCAGGTCTGGGGCACTTGGATCAACAGCTGCCAAGCTGCCTTGAGTTTGCAGAAAGTGTGGGGCCCCCTGAGTGACTGCCAACATCTCAAAAGCCCTGCTCGGAATCACACGTGGGCCTAAACTTAGATTCTATGGAAGAAATGCTGGACTCCAAGGGCTGAGATGTAGGTGGAACCCAATCCACACAGCCAGCTCAATTTATTTTACCAGGGCATTCAGGCTGGTTACGAATGGTGAAGCGGGACTGGAGTGTGCCTCAGTGGGTAGAATATGATGAAAGTTCAATCCCTAGCACTGCATAAGGCCAGGCCTATTGGTGCCCATCTGCAGTTCCAGTCCTTGAGAGGTAGAGGTAGAAAGGTTGGGAGTTCAAAGTCATCCTCGGCTACATAGGGAGTTAGAGGCCAGGCTGGAATGCATGAGGCTTGTTCTCAAAAGAGGGAGTGCCTATGATAAAGAGCTGAGACCAGGTTAACCAGAGCAGCCTCGCTAAAAAATTCAGATTCCGTTGCCTTGAGTCCATCCAACATCTGTCTCACCCCAACATTGCCACCCCCTGCATTCCTCCAGGGTCAGTCTTCTGCCCTGGGTCTAACCTAAAATTTACGTTTTGTAGGACGCTTCCTGTAAGCGCTGCCTAAAAGTTATATGGGCTTTCCAGTGTCTGTCCCTCCCCTACTGCTCCCCCAGGGTCGTCCTGAGGACATGGGGTTTACCAGCTAAGGGGGAGCGGGGATGTCACATCCCCAGTATCAACGAAATTTATGAGTCACGGATATCGTCAGACCTGGCTTTCATTTGACTTCACTCGCCACTTCCTTTCTTCGTATTAATTTCTCCCAACAGCCCACTTATCTTCCCTCTTGGAGGCCTGCCCACCATCACTTTCCCTGCCGATAGAGCCGTATCTCTAGCAGGCAAAAGCACTCAGCGCCGTGATTGCAAAGAGCTGGCTCGCTCAAGCACTCCCAAGTAACTCGCTGTGGCTCATCAAATGTCAAAACAACCTCCCAGGTGATTTGGAGGAGCTTGGTGACAGGAAGACAGTGACCACCAAGCCACCAAGAACAGACCACGTTTGGTCGGTAGAAAGCAGGGACGCCAGTTTCCGTCAGGGTGGGTTCCTGGTGGCGGAGTGTGGCTGGTTGTTCCTGGGATCAACTGCCCTGTGGTTGGTGGCACTTGGCCTTTTTTAGTTTCCTCTTTTCCTTTGAAGGCAAGGAGATGCGCTGTGCCAAAGGTCAGCTGGGTGGTGGTTGAATTTTTTTTTTTTTTTTTTTTTTTTTACGACAAAATGTGGCAAGGCCTCTGAATCACAGGAGCAACAGGCGGTGAAGGGGAGAGAAGGCACTTCTAACTTGGACTTGGGCAAGCTGAAGCCACTCTAGACTTGTTTTCTCTCCTGGAATAGGAGTGAACTGGGTTAAATGGTCCCCGAGGTCCTTGAAGCGGTAGGGTGATTCAACGTTCTCCTGTACTCGGCAGTTTAAAGGACACTTCCATGCTTGCTACTTCATTTGATGTTCAGGGTAACCCCAACATGGAGCCAGGAGAGGGGTAATTATCTCCATTTTATAGGACTGAAATGAACCGATCACGGGCACCTTCATCTCCACCCAGGAATTCATAGACCTCCCTGCCTACCTCAAGAGCTGCCAAGAGGGAAGTGGAAGGCCTCCTCCAGCTCATACCACAAGGCAGTCCCTTCTCCTGTCACACACAGAGATGCCCAACTGTCCTGCTGTCATCAGTCCCATGGGGGCAGGGTCACCCATGGTTTGTGCACAGAAAGGTGTCTGGCAAGACTTGGGTCCACTGGGGTTTGCAGGGACTGTGGGGTTACCGCCCACTGCCTGCTTCTGGCCTTCAAAAATGGTCACTGCAGTTCTCTGGTGACTGTTGTGCCCAGAGAGGTCACGGCAGAGCTCTTCTAGTGCACATGACCCTAGCACTCAGGGGTCACAGCAGCCTAGGCTCCTCAAAGTCCCTTGAGTTCCCCAGAGGTACCACCCACCACTCTATCCAACCTCAGGCTTGAGAGTAAGTGGTTCTCTGCCTGCAGCCCATTCCTACCTCAAGTTCACAACAAACAGCTGGAAGGGCCTGTCTGGTGCCAGGCTGCTGTGCCCTCTCCTTACTTGGCACATGCTGAGTCTTCTAGGCATGGCTCTGTAGTAGCGAATGCTTCCATGTCCTATCCCGGGATTCAGAGCCCTTGTGTCTCGCCTGGAGACCACTGGTCCACAGACCCATCTTCCCCTTAGCTCACAGCTCCTTGAAGGCAGAGACTGTGTCCTAGTCCTCTGCAGCTCCGGCTGGACCCCAGCTGTGCTGAGACCACTGTGAAGGGAGGACATAGCTTAGGAAGGTCCAAAGGCAAGCTGTAACTAGGAATGCTCAACCTTTGATGCTGATAAACCATGTTGTCATCTACAAAGTTCATGTCCCAGAACCATACAATTGTGCCGCAAGAAACAAACAAACAAAAGAATTGGGGGGGGGGGGGCGCGGGGGCGGGGAGCTCCAAATTCCTATTTTAAGAGTAAGTTCACAAGTTCATGTTGGGCTTAAAACTGTCCCTGCCCAGAAGTTGTCCAACCCCTGCCCTCATCCCACCCCCCTCCGCCCCGGGCTAGGCTGCGCTGAAAGCCAGTTCTATCTCTTATCAATATGTCACTCAAGCCTCTCTGAGTCTCAGTCTTCCCATCCACTAAATGGGGACAGTGGCATGACCGATTTTATCCCGATTAGAGCGAGGAGCTTAGCACATCGCAGGCGCAGTCGGGAGCCGCAGACATTGCTGTCCTTGGGGAATTCCCTAAAGATTCCTAGGAGCACCAAGAAAGCCCCGAGGTCTCCAGAGTCTGCAGGACTGCACAGGGAGAGCTGGCAGCTCCTTCTCTCCGCTCCCTCCTCCAGCCCCAGTTGGTTGGAAAACCCCCTTGTCAGGTTGGCCAGACAGCTGGGCTGTTGTTTTTCTTTCTCTTGTTGACACAGGGAAGACCTGGCTACCCGCAGAGCCTGGCTGGGCCTCCCTCTCTTTGAAGTGCAAACACTGGGCTGTGTGTTTTGGGCCCCTCTGAAGGGCCATTCCTGGTGAAAGACCAGGTTTTGAAATACTTCACCCCTTGTTTGCTCTTGGAAACTCGTTGGTGCTCAGGTCTCTCCAGGCCCCTGTTCCAGTGTTCCAGGGGGCTGGAGGTGCTGAGTAAGGACACATTTAGGTCCCAGCTGGGACATACCACCCTTGGCTCCCTGACTGAGCCTGCATGAGCCACCTGAGCCGAAAAGGATCCCTACTCAGGAGTGCAGGCCTAGCTGTGGAGAACGCGGGTGTGAAGTGAGCCAGGAGCACGGGGTAGCTCACGCAGGAGAACGAGCAGGGTCTGATGGGGCGGCAGGCAGGGCTACTCCACAGCAGGATTTGGGGAGGTTTGATCTGCTTCCCTAGGAGGATGGGGCACAATCTGGATGCCATCTGCACCAGGAACTTTACAACCCTATGTATTCTAAGTCTCCTGAGGTGGGCAGGGCCAGCCCAGGCCACTGGACAAACCTGATGGAGAACAGCTGGGCAGTGGTGGCGCATGTCTTTAATCCCAGCACTTGGGAGGCAGAGGCAGGAGGATATCAGTGAATTCGAGGACCTGGACCATGGTGAGGAAAGGCCCTAATGGGCTCTTCTGTCCTGTTCAGGGCCCGCTCCGTGAGCAGCCTTAGATGAAGAGGCATTAGGGAAGAGCCTAATGATGAAGGAGCTGAGTCTCCAGAGAGCCCGGCACAAAGGCATCGACGCAAGTATTCTGGGGGCAAGTTCAGGGCCTGGTTCGGCCAGACAAGAAGTGGGGAGGGCTAGAGAGGTGACAGAGCTGCCCAAGAGAGGACCATGAAAGAACCTCCCGCTGGCCCTGTGTGTCACCGAAGCTCAGCCTGAGTTCTCATACAACTCAGAGCCACCTGCCCAGGGATGGCACCACTCACAATGGTCATTAATCATTAATCAATCATTAATCAAGAAAATATCCCACAGACTTGCCTACAGGATAATCTTATAGTGGCATTTTCTCAATTAAGATTCCCTCTTCCAGGATAGGTCTAGATTTGAATCAAGTTGACAAACCCCAACCAGCACACCGTGCAAGATCACAAGCTTTCCAGAGCGTCTGCCCCAAACTGGTGCACCTTCTCTCCAGAAAGGGAACCCTTCTGGAGCTGGAAGGATGATGACTCAGTCAATAAAGTATTTGTCGAATGAGCACAAGGACCTGAGTTTGGAAAGAAAAGGTGACACACATTTGTAATCCCAGAACTGGAGAGGCAGAGGCAGGTGGAACTGTGGGGCGCACTGGCCAGCCAGTCTAGCTGAAAACCCTGGACTCCCGAGCCACAGGCAGACCAGAACCTCTGGTTCAGAATGCTAAGACATGGGAGGATGGGGAGACATCTCGCTGAGTAAGAATACTTGCTGAGCAAGCAGAAGGACCCAACTTTCCATCCCCAGCACCCACATAGTATGGCCACCTGAGTGACTGTAACCCCAGCAGTAGGGGTGGCGGAGACAGGGTGATGCCTGGGGCTTGTTGGCTGCTAGCCTAGCTCCAGGTTCAGTTAGAGTCCCCGTCTCAAAGGGATAAGGCCTAGTGAAAAAGCAGGACGCGTGACGTCTTGCCCTGGCCTCTGCACAAGCACACGGGCATGTGCACCCCTACCCCTAGACGCCAGGATGGGGAGCTGGGGTAGAGGCAGGTACACAGTCAGCAAGGGGAGATACGGCTGGGAATCCCAGTGAGGAAGGAAGCACAGATACCCAAAGCAAGGAGAGACCATGGTTGAGATGGAGCTGGTGCAAGGGCTGTCATACGGTGGAGCTTGAGGATGAGACAGCAGAATGTCTCAGCCCGACTGCTACCTAGTTAAAAGAGAATGAGCAAGTCCCTACTAAGCTGAGGCTCACTTTCCCCATCTGAAAAGTAGGTCTAAGATTACCAGAAAACAGGAGGGATTAAGGATACAGGGAACCTGGGCCAAAGAGCACCTGGGTGCTGTGCTGGATGGTGTGTGTGCACGTGTGTGTACATGTATCTGTTCATGTTTGTGCAGGTGCACGCATGTGTACGGCTATGTGGAGTGCAGAGGACATTGCTTAGTTGGCTCTACCTTGTTTTTTCAGACAAGATCCCCCATTGGCCCAGAGACCACCCAGGAGGCTAGGCTGGCCAGCCAACAAGCTCCAAGAATCCACTTGTCTCCACAAGAGAGCTGCGATTGAAGACATGTGCCACCACCACTCCTGGCTGTGGAGGCGGGGATGGGGGATGGGAGGGGTGCTTGCAGAGGCCAGAAGCCAGAAGAGGGCTTCACATCCCCTGAAGCTGAAGTGACAGGTTGTTGTGAGCCACTCAACATAGGTGCTGGGAAAAGAACTCTGGTCCTTTGCAGAAACAGCAGGCGCTGAGAGAGCTCTCCAGTCCCTCACACCTTGCCTTTCTGTGTGTGTTCTGAAGCTCAGACTCAGGTCCTCATATATCTGAGGCAAGCACTGTGCTGACTAAGCCACCACTGCCGGGCCCTAGATGCTGCTTTCGATTACTGGAGAAAAAAAATGGTACTCCTCCAACCTGCCTACATACGGGCATCATAGGGGGAACCGTGGTAAGCCCTCAGGCCTCAGTAAACCACCCAGAGACTCCGGCTTCAATAGCCTGAGGTTAGCATGGGCATCGGGAATCTTCAGGGCTCTCAAGATGATTTGAAAGTGCAGCTGAGGCTGAGAACCACCCTCCCTGAAGCCATTGTAACTCAACCCAACCCAGAAACAGATGTGGAGGGTCCAACCCAAGTTGCTGAGAAGCTGCCAAACCACTGTCTGGGTGCCCAGGGTCTGGAGGCAGAGCCACATGCTTTAGAGAGCCTTCTGTCAACGTGGTTAATGTCTTTTAAGCTCTGGCTCTTAGGGGAATAAAGTTCAATTATCTGGAAAACTCACTTACGTGGAACCCCTCATTCCCTAATGACACCGGCTAAATGAGGTGTTACCATTCTGTAGATTCTCAAATTGGAGCCTTTGTGACTCTTCACCCACAAAACAATATTATCCAAAAGCTTGTATTTGAAGTACAACCTCTCTGCCCTGGCGCCTCAGGCTTCTGGGGCCTGGTGAAAATGTGCCTTAGGGCAAGGCCCCTTTGGTACAATGGAAAGATTTTTACTTCCAATCAAAGTGACATACCCACTCCATGTGGCCTCGGCTCCGTGGGGTCTTGTAGCTCATTTGCAATGAAAAGGCACGTCCCCTTCTCTTCCACAATTAGTAAGCATGCCCAGCATGCCACCATGGACAGTCTGCTTCATCTCTCATCCTGAAAAGGCATGGATCCTTGGAGCATCACATTTTTAAAAAATATACAAAGAATAAACACTGGGGTTAAGATGTATCTCGGTCGGCAGAGTGTTGTAGAGCATGTCTGAAGCCCCGAGTTGGAATTACAGAATACACTGTGCAGACTAGACTTGGTGGTGTATGTCTGTAATCACAGCCCTAGGGAGAGGGAAGTAGGAGCCTCAGAATTTCATCCTCAGGTACATAGCGAGTTGAGGTCAGCCTGAGCTATATGAGATCCTGTCTTGAATGGAAAGGACAGGAAAAAAACAGAAAAGTATAAAAATAAAAGATGCTTCATTCGACATTTTTTTTCCCTCTTTGGGTCAGGTGATAAAAGGAAAAAGCGGTTCTTTATTTTAAAGTCTCCTTTTGTTCTTAGGGACCCCACATAGACAAACCCAGAGACGGAACGTTTTATCAATGGATTTTTATGACTCACATAAAGAAAGAGTGAAAAGAAGGGGTCATGGCCCAGGGTGTTGCCACCGCCATCACCAAACAGGCCCTCGTCTATTTACTTACGGCCTGGCTCCCCACTGGAAAAGAAGCCCCAAGAAGGGACAGTGCCCCTTTTGTTTATTTCCCAGGCCCACGAGAGAGCCTTGCTGATAGTCAGCATGCAGCCAACGTGTGGAATGAAAATGATCTGGGAAGTATGGTTCGGATGAGTCCTAGGATGCACTCAACACCTGCTGTTGGACTTTTTCTTCACATGGGATGGTCTGTTCCATCCCCCACTCCAAAACGAGCATGAACCTTCTAAACATCTTGTATTAAAAGATAAAACTTGGGACTGATGCTGTACTGGTTGAGGACTAAACCTTGAGTTCCAATCCCCACGCCAAAGAGACTAGGCGCAGTGGTACGAGCCTGTAATTCCAGCTCAGTGGGGTGGAGAGGAGGGGGTATGGAGATAGGAGAGTCCGGTGTACATGCTGGGAGGAAATACACATGTGTGCAGGTGCTTTTGCATGTGTTTATGCACCTGTGGGGAGGTCAGAGGTCAACATTAAGTGTCCTTTTGGACTGTTTTCTGACTTTTTTTTTTAAACTCATTTTTAAATGTTTTATTTTATGTGTGTGTATACATGTACACACACCTGTATATTCAATTTTACTTATTCTTTAAATTAAAAATTTTAAATTAGCATTTAAGGTATTAGCTACCATGGCATTTTTGAACAAAGTGTGTAGCAGTGATTCTTTTTCTCCCTACCCCCTCCTGCCCTTGGTCCCCCCCCCAACCCCCAGCCACATCTCTTTTCCTCTCTCATGTCCCATATGTCATTTTACTCCCTCTCGCATGTCCTTTCTCATCACAGGAAAGTGTAACATTAAACAAGGTGACCCAAATTCAAAAAGACAGAAAACACACATTCTCACATGTGGATCTTTGCCTGTAAAGTCTTTATAAACAGGTGTAAAGCCGACGGTAACTAAAAAGGAGCTCCAAAGAGGGTAGAAATGGGCACTGGTATTTTTAGCTTAAACAGTACTTCTCAAACTTGACAGCCGCTTGGAATCGGGCGGTATACTTTACCAACACCCAGGGACCCTGACTTAATATGGCTGAGCTAAGGCTCGGGCTTCAACAGTTTCCTGAAGGTGTCTAAGGCACTGTCGAGACTGACTTGCTTCTCTGTGAGGCAGGTGCTGGGAAGGACCCGCGGTGTTCAGAATTGTCATATGGGTAGTGAGTGTCATAGGAGTCACAGTGAGAAGATGAGTGTCCTGAAAATCTGCACCACCACCCGTTGGGATACAAAAGTGCGGTCCTCCAGCCATCTGTGAACCAAGACCAGCATGCTGCTGAGTTCAGGCTGGGCTTCCGTTAGGCAGCCTGCAAGGCTGGGACAGGCCATGGGGAGGTCAGACAGCTTCCAAGAGCAATAACAAAAGGAGCCCAGGCTAGGGGCAAGAAATGGCCATCTAAGATCAGTGTCTTAATCCGCACAGGCTCCTTTTCAGGGCAGGCTCCTGGCTTTGGACTTCCAGGTTGTAAATGTATGTATCCCCTGGCTCTCAACCCCTGGCCTTTGTTCTCCTCCATCATGACCCTTCTTGTCTCCAGCCCTTGCTGCCTACAGCAAAACCAGAAACAGCAGCCCAGCTTGTGGGGGGGCACAGGGCCTATAAAACCTGGCTTCAACCTTCAAGCACACAGGACAGGACAGGAGAGGGGAGAAGGGGAGAGGAGGGGAGGGGAGAGGAGAAGAGAGATATCTCACTGAAGAGATTCTTAAAGCAGAATCAGAATAGATCAAGTCAGATAGCAAGGCCCACACCTGTAATCCCAGCATTCAGGAGTCTGAAGATGAGCTGGAGGTCCACCTGATCTACACAGCAAGATCCTCCCCCTTAAGAAGGAGTCTAACACATAGCCAGGGCTGTAAATGGCCAGCCACAGAGAGATGGATGACAGATTAAATCAGGAATAAGGGACAGTACAAAGTAGAGGACGGTTCAGAATTGTCAGGTGGATGGGCCAGCCACACACCTTGTACATGTCGACAGCCCTGAGGCAGGGATGGTCTTTGCAAAGGGGTAGCTTGGTGTGCTGGGTAGGAAGAAGTGACCACTTGCTCAGTGGCCAGTCCATGGTCATCTCTTATGGAGAACACTGTGCTTTATATTATGTTGTTCCCCAAAGGTCTCTCCAGGCCAGTTTGTGATACTTCTCCAGGTTTTTATGTATTTCCTGCTGAACCCTCTGAGACTTGGCTATTGCAGAGATTCGGCCTCTGTGGAGAGCTTCTGTGACTCCTGCCCAGTTGAACCCAGTGTCTCCTGCCTCTGTCTTCTACCCCCACACCTCCAGCTTTGATGAGATGGTTTCTGTTGCACTCTAGCTGGGCATCAGAGGAGGAGTTCATTGGTTAGTTTCAGGTCCTTCACACTATTACCATGGGGGAAATGGAAGTCAGCCTCACTTTTAGGGGAGTATGTGATAAACTGGAGTGGGACCTGGTGCCAATAATCAAGGTACATCCATCCCTATAGTGGTTTGAATGAAAATGGCCCCAATAGGCCCATAGGGAGTGGCACTGTTAGGGGATGTGGCTTTGTTGGAGTACATGTGGCCTTGTTGGAGGAAGTGTGTCATGGTAGGGGGACTTTGAGGTTTCAGAAGCTCAAACCAGGCCCAGTGTCACTCTCTCTTCCTGCTGCCTGCCAATCCAGATGTAGAACTCTCAGCTACTTCTCTAGCGCCATGTCTGCCTTCATGCCACCATGCTTCCCGCCATGACAATAATGGACTAAACCTGTAAGTCAGCTCCAATTAAATGTTTTCCTTTATAAGAGTTGCCATGGTCATGGTGTCTCTTCACAGCAACAGAACACTGACTAAGACAATCTCCAAAGCAGGTTGACAGGTAAAGCCCCAGGATCAGGTCTCATTCAGTTTGGCCATATCAGTTTGGTGACATTCTGATTCCAAGAGCCTCTGACTTCGGAAGTTGGCAGAGTCCCCACTTGAGCATGCAATCTGTCTTCTGTGTAGCATTAAAGAGAGATCCCTAGAGTTGGGAAAAGCAAGGGCCAGACTATCCAAAGGCTGAACACTGGTCCGAGGACCATTGCTGACGCCAGAGGCAGCACCCACGTACCCTTCACTACTCCAGTCCTAGTAGCTAACAGGGTTCAGAGGTCTCAGGAGGTTGTCAAAGGCAGAGCACTTCAGTGTTGATTTGGTCCTGAGGATGGAACCCAGGGCTTCATGTATGCTGAGCACACTCTACCCCTGAAGGTGGCACTTTCTATACGTCTATGTTCTTTCCTGATGCTAACATGCCGCCATTCTTCCTCCTCCCCACTGGCTCTGAGATGTAAGATGTTTACAAAGCATGGTCTCAGAAAAGGCCATTATGAAACCTGAAGGACTACTCACATGGCAACCCGCTCAGATTCTGAGGCTAAGAGGACTGCATTAGACCAACACCTGGAAGTCAGAGGAGGTCCTGGGGAGATGGCTTCATGGGTAATGACACTTGCTCTGCAATTAGGAGGACCTGAGTTCAAATCCCCAGCTGCTGCACAAAAAGCTGCTCATGGATGTGCATATCTCTAACTCCAGGATTGGTGTGGGGGCAGGAGCCAGGCAGATCCTAAGAGATCACTGGCCAGCCAGTCTAGCCAAAAGGACAAGTTAAATGAGAGAGGCCCTGTCTCAAGGCAAAATGGCGGAGAGTTACAGAGAAAGACAGACACCTGTACATGTGCACCCAAACACACACACACACACACACACACACACACACACACACACACACAGAGAGAGAGAGAGAGGAGAGAGAGAGAGAGAGAGAGAGAGAGAGAGAGAGAGAGAGAGAGAGACTTCCTAGGTATACTGTGCTAGTCCTGTTTTTAATATCTTACTGATTATTCTTTCTCAAATATCCCTGGAAACAAGATCTCCTGGTCTGGTAGAGGCAGGGTCATCTGGCCTGGTGTGGAGGCAGGGTCATCTGGCCTGGTGGAGGCGGGTAGGAAAGCAAGTCTTTTTAAAGATGCATGGGTTCTCTCTCTCTTTCATGGAATAGCATTTTACATTATTCATCACTATACCACAGCTGAGCAGACCTGGCAGACAGATAACACAGAGGGTGAACTCAGCCACAACTGAAAGATCAGGGCTGCAGAGACACTCAGGGCCCAGAGGTAGCATCTCCTCCAGTGTTTGTTTTCAAGTCATTAAATACTTAACAGAGGGGGAGCCCGAAAGCTCACATGTTCCAAACCACTGCAGAGGAAGCATCCATCAGAAATGAAGATAGAACCAGCCTGAAATCGTAGCGCTCCTTTCTAAGGGCAAGATCATGTCCACTGAAAGATAACTTTAAGAACGCTGTCTGACAGGAAGCTATGCAACTGGGGCATGTGCTTGGATACAAGCAACCTGGACTCTCAGCTAGCTATCACTCTTCTTGTCTTATGTGTAAGAAGCCCAGCACTGGGACTGGCAAGATGGCTCAGCAGGCAAAGGAGCTTGCTGCCAAGCCTATTAACCTGAGTTCAATTCCCGGGACCTACATGATAAATGGAGAAAACTGACTCCCAAAGTTGTACTCTGACCTACACACACACACACACACACACACACACACACACACACACACACACACAAGCTCAGTCTCTTAATAATGATGATGATGATGATGATGATGATGATGATGATAATCCCCAATGAGTGTTCTCAGATTCCCTGAAGCGCTTGCTCCTCAAGACTGGGGTTAGATTCTAGAAGGCTAAAGAATCCATGGAAGAAGTGCCCCCTGACTGCCCACCACTCCACACCTTACGGAGGGATCACCTTCTGGTCCTTTTCCTTTCTTGAGGTTCCCTGGCAGAGCCCCAGCTCTTCTCATGGTGTGGTAGTAGACTCTGGGCCAGAGACAGTGACTTGGATGCTGACTACTTCCTTCCTTCTAAACCCTACCTCAGATACATTCCGATCACCACAGTCCCCAGGTGACGCAGATATCTTCAGGAGTCTCACTGGACTGACCAAAACATGGAGACCCAGACAGCCTGAGTCACCTGGACAAGTGTTGGAGCCATCTGGGAGCACAGCCAGCTGGATTCCTGGACCCCAAGCTTGGCCTCGGGCAGCTGGGCCTTGCCCAGGTACAGGTGGAACTTCAGCTTTCTTGGGCTCCTGGACCCCACTCTAAAGATGGGGGCAGGGTGGATACCTGGTGCCAACCTTCTCTAACTGGTTCCTGATCCACAGTGTTTCCAGAGTCAAGGCTTAACTGCCCCTTCAAAATGCAACAGAGGCCAGATTTGGGGCCAGGTCTTATGCCTCAGTCACTTTGGCACTTAATTGTTTATTATTTAATTGCTGTATTGGGTAGTAAAAAGAAAAAGTGATCTACTGCAAAGTTATTAGCAAATTCCAGTTTTAAGGGAATAATTACTGAATTCTCCCTGTCTGGGTTGAGTAATTCCTTCCAAGATGCTCAGGGACATTAAGCATCTTCGCCAGGGCTGCTCACAGCTCTATAATATGCAAATAAAGTAACTCTGTAATTACCAATAAAATGCTTACTGAAGTGACAAATTTTACTCAGTAGCGAATCGGGGGGGAAATGGCATCATTTGTTTTTTAAGGCTCCTTTAACCTTGTTAGCTGGCACTTGTCCTCATGCTGTTTCATGGTCATTTAAAAAGACAAGGAAGCCCATGGGCCCCCTTCGGCAGGGAGAAAGCCCTCCTGGGAGCCCTCTCTTCACCAGCCCTGCTTGGTTCTGTGAGGGCATGGAGGGGCCACTCTGGGTGCACAGGGCAGGCTAGCCAAAAGGTTTCTACATGTGCCAGGCATGTGTCTCAGGGCTGATCTTTCCAGATGGACTAAAAGGGACCCAAGTAACTTCTAATCCAGCCTTTCTGAGATCCGGCATGGTCGCTGTACCCTGATTGTAAGACCTGTCCCTTGTACCTCAGAGGTGACAAACACTGAGCCCAGCTGCTCTGGGCCTCAAGGCCTTTCACTAGCAGTGTTCAATCAATGCGACCTCATTCTAGAGCTGTCCAGATCCTCCCAAGGGTCTTGGGGTTCCTGTTGTTGTTTCTGTGACTGTGATAAACACCCTGATAAAGGCAACTTAAAGGAGGGAAGGCTTATTAAGCCATCACGTGGGGGTTGGGGGGAGGTCACAGCAGCCAGAGTTTGAGGAACCTCGTCACATTGCATTCACAGTCAATCAGCAGTTATGGAATGCTTGTGCTCCACTCCCTGTCTCCTTCTCATTCAGTCCAGGGTCCATCCAGCCCACGGTATATGATGCTGCCCACACTTAGGGTGGATCCTCCCATCTCAATTAACCCAACTAAGAAAGGTCCTTCCAGTCATGCCCATAGGTCAATCTGATCTACGATATCCTCACGGAGACTGCCTTCCCAGGTAACTCTGCTTTGGTCAGCACGGGCTGGGCCAAACAAGTCCAAACTCCCATGGTGTAAATAATCAAACTGTAATTCTTGCTAGTCTTCCAGGTCTACCCTGGGTCAGGAGGCACTCAGCAAAAAAGAAAGCCGAGGAAACAGCCACCTAGTCAAACACTGTCACCCCGCTGGAAGACACAGGAAATGCTCGGCACCCTAGAATGATGGCTACTTCCTCTCACACGTCATTGGCTGGAACTGTTCCCAGGGCTCCACCCAAGCACTTCCAGGTCAAGAAAAGAAATCCCACTCTGTGCCCGGTAGGAAAACCAGAAATGTAGGGCAAGAGCATGAATGACTTCTGCAAATGTGGGCTTTAAAGCTAAGAATGAAAGCCTGCAAGACGCTCAGTGGGTGAAAGAGCTTGCAGGGCTAGCCTGACGACATGAGTTCAAGCTCCGGAGCCCGCCTTACAAAGGTGGAAGGAGGGAGCCAACCCTGTCAAGTTGTTCTCTGACCTCTACACAGGTGCTGTTGCACACACCACCCCCACCACCCCCCACACATGCACACAATTAAAATTGTGTAGGAATGAAATCCTTGGTGGGGTGAGAGACCGGGCATGCGCACATGGAGCAAGTTCCACACAGCACCTAGGCTGAGCCAGTGTTTACTGTGAATGGATGCTAGGTGCACACTCAGTGGTCAAGCATCCAGGTAACCCCAAATGCTCTGTCTGCCCCCCTCATGCCCTTCTCTCTTCCTTCCATCCTTACTCTCTCTGGATCCCTAGGAACTGTGGCAAGGAGAGAAAGTCTTCAGATAAAGGAGGGCGACTCAACCTCGTGGATGGGCAGAGGTGATGTGGAAGGAGGGAGGGCCTGGACAAAGGCAGGGCAGCTGGGGGGACCATGTACAACGTCAACAGTGGGGGGCAAATGTCACAGTACAAGGTCATTCAAGGATACCACCTACCTTCACTAGAGGGAAGGAAAAGGGCTTCATTCTGTAGTCAATTCAGCACTTGGGAAAATTCCTTGATATGCCCTGCACATGACACTGAACTTGGAAAATTTCTCTGGGAAATGAGTCAAAATTGGATTGAGCAGAAACCTTGTTCCGAGGGCTGGGAGATGGCTCGGTGGATAAGAGTGTTTGCTGTTTAAGCATGAGATCCTGAGTTCAAATTCCCAGTACCCATGTAACAGCCAGGTGACCCTCTTGTAACCCCTGCTCTGAGGAGAAGAGACAGGTGGATTCCCAGAGCTTGATAGGCAGCTCGTCTAAGCCCCAAGTAGCGAGTGAGCTCCAGGTTCAGTGAGAGCCCCATCTCAAGGGAACAAAGCAGATTAGTGGAACAGGGCGGAATGTCCTCTCCCCTTGACAGGCATGTGAACACAGGCATGTGCCAACCCTCCCCTCCAAGTCTTAAAGTTGAAACTAAGACAGAGGAGAGATAGAAACGCTTATCTAAAACCCAGCTCCCTGCTGAGGCCTACACCTCCCGACTGAAGTCCTGAGGCCTCTCCAAAGCCCCAGGACAATTTCCCTGCAGCGCAGAGCCTAACCTCCCCTTTCTCCTTCTGTAGCCAAAGGCTGCTGCATTTCTGGGTGACCACATTTGCCCCTGGGATAAAGTCTTTTCCCTTCTATTTGCATTAGTAACTGCTCAAAGTCTCACGAGGCCCTGGAGCCTTGCCAGCCACATCCTCTCACACTGGCCCAATTGTTTGTGGCAAATGCCTTGCTTTTGAACTCTGGACCTTTGAGAGGAAACAGTTTCAATAGGAATAACTCAGAACTCTCCCAGGCCCTGCCATCTGGGCGTCTGGAACGGAGCTTCCAGGATATATGGCTCTTTTGAAGGAAGCACATTCAATTGATGATTGTATTCTCATTTAATATGCCTAGGGAGTGGTCTTGTACACTGGCCAGTGGAGTTCTGTTTTGTTTTGTTTTGTTTTTCATTCAACACTTACCAATCGATCTCCTACTGTGACTGAGATACTGAGATGGATGTGGGGAAAGAAGATGGAGAGAGCAGAGACCTTATTTCCATACTATTTATTTATTTACCGGGCAGCCAGGGGGTGGGGGTGGGGGTGCTCCTCAAATACCTAGGCTGGCCATGAACTCACTCGGTAGTCAAGGATAAACTTGAACTTCTCATCCTCCTGCCTCCACCTCTGGAGTGCTGGGATTACAGATGTGTGCCCCATATCGTATTTAATTCCTACTTTTAGTGGGTTTGGAGAAAGAGCAGGAAGAGTAAAAGTATCTTTAAGGGGCTGGAGAGACTGCTCAGCAATTAAGAACACTTGTTACTCTTGCAGAGGACCCAGTTCGATTCCCAGCACCGACACAGTGGTTTACAACCATCTATAACTCCAGTTCCAGGGGATCAGAAGCCCTCTTCCGACTTCCTCAAGCACCAGGCATGCACGTGGTGTACATACATACATGCAGGTGGTGTACATACATACATGCTGGCAAAACATTCATACCCATAAAATAAGATAAATCTAAAAATATTTTTCAGTTATTGTTAAATCACTTCTTTGCTTCCCCATGTAGGGTAAGAGGCGTGTGCAAAGCAATTTCTGGCTCTGAAATGTAGAAGGTACCAGAACGTTAAAGAATGACTTTCAAGGGTGGTAGACATTTCTCAGCTCTCCTCTTTGGTCCCCATACCTATCTAAGACAGTTGGCTAGAAGCAGCAAAGCAGCCTCACTCCCCATTGCCCAACCCCTCTCCCCCC
>CABHPP010114396.1:0-19459 GCA_902168425.1 Peromyscus attwateri
CCTTCAAGTCCACCCAAATATAATTTAAAGTGAATTGTTTACATGCACAATTATGGCCCAAACTTTTAATAAACTCAACTACTATAGCTTCCTGGAAAATTATTAACTGCACCATTTAATGTACATTGCTTAGTAGATTGAAAATTGCATGTTATAAGAGTGTAATGAAGTAAAATATCAAAATTATAAGAAAATTTATCAATTTATTGTGCATTTACTTAGTAGCTTCTGTTAGAATTACACATTGTGTTAAATAAACCTACAAAATATGGTCTTTAAATACATAATAAAATAATTCAACATTGTTTATTCTTTTGTCTTGTCTTCTCTTTTCCTGCTTTCTGTAACACAAATTGTTTTTTATCTGAAGAAAGAAATTATGAATGGACACCAATAATCACACCTCAAGACAAACTCTCCCTGACATGATTACATTTTTTAATGTAAAAATCCATATATAAAAATGTCAGGCACCTATAATGTTATATCAAGTACACAATTATAACAGAGGTATTTGAATAAATTCATTATTATATACTTATTTGTGTGCGTCATGGAAATGTTTTAGATTCATGGAAGCTGAATGATATATAAAAATGAGACATTCTGTTTATAGCTACAACTATATATAACTTAAAATATTTATTCAAAATCAAGTATCTACTTCATTATTTCTCCACTGTGTGTAGCGTAGAATATCTTGGGAGGTTTTTGTATCATCTGATATTTAGACCACATCCTACCTTAATTAAGTTAATTCTCAGGATTAGGACGTGAGATGATGTGGTGGTTTGAATAAAAATGGTCCCCATAGGCTCATAAGGAGTGGCATTATTGGGAGTTGTGGCCTTTTTGGAGTATGTGTGGCCTTGCTGGAGCAAGTGTGCCATTTGGGGTGAGCTTTGAGGTTTCAGAAGCTTAAGCCAGGCTTAGTGGCTCACCTTCTCTCCTTGCTGTCTGCCAATCTATATGTTTAACTCTCAGTTACCTCTCCAGTACAGTGTGGGCCTGAGTCCCACAATGCTTCCTGCTATGATGACAATGAATTGAACCTATGAACTTTAGGCCAGCTCTAAATAAATGCTTCCTTTATAAGAGTTACTGTAGTCATGGTGTCTCTTCACAATAATAGAAACCCTAACTAAGACAGATAATTTCATTATGCTGTTAAGATTGATTAAGTATTATTCAAAATGAATTTTCTTCTATGTTCTTTATCTAAAGTGAATCCCATGCAAACAATCTCAATGGTTAGTTCCTCTTCATCTGACTCACAAGTAGCTTCAGGAGCTCCCTGACAACATATTTTATTCATACAGTAATAGCCACAAAAGGTATTGAAATGGGGCACTGAATATTTAACAGTTGCTGAATATGCAGGAGAAGAAAGTCAATATTTTGGACCATTTCATCTGACTCTTAATGATTCTATTCTTCATTAGAGAGTATTTCTTTCTCTCTCAAAATTGGCATGGCATAAATCTATATGTTAAAATTAAACTGCCCTTTAGACAAAGGAAAGAATAATGGCTAAAATACAAATTCACAATTTAGAATAATTTGAAAAGAGAAAGAAGTTTGAAACTATGCAATACATTTTTACTTTGTTTTATATTTATGTTAAGAAGAATAAAATATGGATGTTTTCTTGATCATATAAATCATTAAGTCTTAAAGCTTATTCATCCTGCTAATAATAAATTTAAATTAAGAACTGAATGTAGAGCCAAGGAGATGGCTGGGTGAGTAAGGGAACTTATTGCCTAGCCTGGACTATATGACCTGGACCATATCGTATAAAAAGAAAACAGACTCAACTCCTGTAAATTATCCACTAACCAAACCACAGAGTACCACAATATATGCACCTGAACATACAGAGAGAGAGAGAGAGAGAGAGAGAGAGAGAGAGAGAGAGAGAACTAATAAATAAATGAGATTTAAAATGAGTAGAATTTAGGTTAATTTCATAGGTTTTCTAATTCATTTGGAGATGATATAATTGTTTTCTTTCGAAAAATCAATTTACTATGATTTTTAAAAAAATTTTCCTTCAGTGCACTATTCAATTGAAATTGTGTGACTATTAATTGAAAATTACTCCTTTAGCTTAGAAATAATTTCCCAAAACAGGATTGCTAGGTAATTAATAATAAATAATTAGCTACAAAATTGTGTTAAAAATCTAGTAGTCATTATAAAAAAGCATTCACTTGTGTAAAGGTGATGATACTCTTTATACAACCGTGATGACTGCATGTGGGTTTGCTTTCTTCTTAATCACTGAAGACTCAGCAAAGTGTTTACTGTACACCCAAGATTAGTACCCTGGAAACGAGAGGCTGTCATATCTGAGTTGTAGCCATATAGGAAGAAATAGTTAAAACTTAATTCTGACTGAGGTAATTACAAAGACAAAGATGAATGGACCCACGGGACTGATCATCTGGCATGAGTCATGTTAGGGATCAACCTGAAGGCTTTAGACATACCTTGAAAAGGCTCTACCAACCACTGAGTTGAATGTCAGTACAGGAAAGAGCCTTAAACTTCATATTACTCACTTTTCTAGGGGCTGTGAACAAAAGGGGGTGGGAGGAAGATGGAGTTTTCCAGTGGTTGAAGAGGACTTAATCACCACGGAAAAGAAGGCAGGCAGCAGGAACAGCTCACAGTTCTGGCTACAAACGCTCTCGCTCAGATTTGGGCAAACCAGGAAACAGAAAGAATAGGAAATGGACTTGGGCTGCTGGTCTCAAAGTCTGGCTCCTAAATAACATACTTCTTCTAGTTAGGTCTTACTGCCCCAATATTACACATCCCTCCAAAGGGGTGTGACCATAGATGGGAACCAGTTGTCAAACACCTGAGCTCTGAAGAAACTTCTGATTATGGTTGCCCCTCCCTCATATCTTCCTAGATCGTCTCCACTTCTCCACTTCCTTCACTCACATTATTTTTTTCTCTCTATCAAAACCATCATTCAGGCAAAGCATCAGGACACAAAGTGGGAAAAAAAAAACTTTATCAACTACACATATCTGATAAAAGACTAATATCTAAAATATACAAAGAAATTAAAAAGCTGGACAACAATAAACAACACAATTAAATATGGGATATAGATCTAAACAGAATATTCTCAAAAGAGGAAACCAAAATGGCTGAGAAGCATTTAAGGAGATTTCCAACATTCTTAGTTATCAGGTAAACGCAAATCAAAACTACTTTGACATTTCTCTTGCACCCGTCCGAATAGTCAAGATCAAGAAGGTAAATGACAGCTCACCTATAGGTAGCGGAGTACTTTGGACTGGACGTTTGGAAACAGAAATGAAGTCAGTGAAGAAGCTGGATGACAGAAGGAGCTTGTCCTTGAGATGTCTAGGGTCCTGCTGGGAGCTCGCACCATGGCTTAAACTAATTCGAAATTTGTCAGAAAGGGAAAATCTTAGGAACGCTTTTCGTGAACCTTCCTACCATCTTTAAAATGATACGTTATGGGTATTTTTACAAAGCAAAACACGGTGTGCAGATGTGCACTCTGCAAAACTTCATTTTTGGTTAATCATAATAGCAGTGCTGAGGTACACTGAAATAGTGAATAACATTCTGAAATTTTGAATCTGACACTGTGAGTTCCATACTAGGCTCAATATTTACCCATAATGAAATACAAACACGTTTCCCTTATTCATCTTATTTTCAGTGATAAATATTTGGCTTTGAAAAATAAACTATGCACTTGCTTCACATATTAGACCAGTGTACATTGCAGTGTAACGACTGTTCAGTTTCTAGTGAGTTCTATCATATAGGTAAGGGAGTTTAATCTATAAAATATATTTTGATGCTTTAATAAAAATAAAATTTATATTATTCAGGGTGTAATGCTGAATACTAGCATTTATGCTGTGATAGTGGGTGAAATGTATCACTTAAAAGCTTCATTGTAAGCCAGCTATTCTTGAGAAGAGTTCTCCAAATTTATCATTAATGTCACATTTATATTTGCAAATATAAAATATTAAGTTCAAGTCTAATTAAAATATAGTATGTTTTATTTTTACAAAGTGTTTGTGACTTGAGGCTTCTTTTTTCTTTCTTTGCTGTTTTGGTCTACTGCAGATTTATTTCCCATATGACATTTCACCAATTGAGGTTTTCTATAAAAAGAAGTGTCAATAATATTGAAATCTAAATCTCCTTGGCAACAAAATTTGTATGAAACTGGAGAAAGGATGAGTAATGTCATTTCTGATAGAATACACATCTGGTAGAAAACTAAATATGACCATCACAGGAACTTAATTCAATGGAAAAATTTCTTCTCATTTGAATAACTTAAAATGTTTTAGTTGAAATATTAGTTTTTAAAAAGTATTTTAGTAATAGTATATCCAAATCATTGAAACAGGAACATTTACCACTGAGAGTTTGTGTGTGTGTGTGTGTGTGTGTGTGTGTGTGTGTGTGTGTGTGTGTGAATTATCAATGCAAATAATTTTTCTTAAACAACATTATGCTTCATCCATTTTGTAAAAGGTTTATGCAAATACAGAGATTGCATATGCTCCATTTACCTTGAGGGAAAAGCTTCGGTGCTTTCCAAAGTCTTTAATCATTCTATCACCATCTTTTCAACTAAACCTGTTAAATAAACATAAATCACTTTGAGAGTAGAAAGGAGCTTTGACTACTTAAGATGCAATATGATCTCACAATTTATTCAGTTTTAACTTTGGCTTCATTATATACAAAATGACACTCTGGGCTGATACTTCAATTTAGGAGCAGCAAATAAGACAATTACTGGATCTCATTCTTTCAGTCTTCTAAAAAAATGTATAGACACTTTGAAAACACAAGCCATTTATTACCAGTTTAGATGCATGACTCCCGATACACATTAACAATGATCAGTGGTTTTTATATCCAGTGAAAAGACAGATGTAATCCTTTTATTGTATCAAACACAATAGAAACCATATGAAAGAAGTTGTTCGTAATAAATTGTATAGGACTAGATTCTTCTTAAACTTTTATTCTGAAATAACAATAGATTCATAGAATGTTAAAAACACAGAGTCCCTATGTATTCTTCATGATGATATTTTCTTTAGCTTAATGGTTATATCTTTCATAATTCACAAAAGGCAAAATCAGAGAATAACTCGTATATATTCACATGCCATTTTGTCCTATGTGTAGGTACTTGTAACATCATAAAATAATGTTGTAAAATACTGAAATCTCACTTGTACTAATATATTAAAGTCATAGTCTGCTCTTTCCACACATCATCTGTGCTATGTTAAATACCTTTCAACTAAGAATTTCAGAATAGCTTTATATATATATCTTAGGTTTCTGTAGACATAAAAGTGAAGATTCTGGAGAGGAAGTCATCCAAGATATAGAATAGGAAATAAATGTAATGACTAAACATCTTCGAGATTTCTTCTTATCCATCAGAACGGCAGAGATTATCAAAACAAACAACAAATGTTGGATGCTTGTGAGTAAAAGAGAACCTTTATTCACTGTTGGTGGGATTGCAAATTGGTGTAGCCACTCTTGAAATCAGCATGAAGAATCCCAATAAAGGCTAAAATTAAACCTGCATATGACTTGGCATATGACTGAGAGACTTAATACCTACTTCATAGACACTTGCTCAACCAAAGCCATTGCTGCTCTATTCATAATAACTAGGAAGTGGAAATCATCTAAATGTCCTTCAACTGACAATGGTTAATGGCAGTGTGGTACATATAAACTATGGAATATCACTGAGCATGAATAAAAATGAAATACTAAAATTTGCAGGCAAATGGATGGAACTAGCAAGGATCACACTGAGTGAGGAAAACTAGACATAGAAAGACAAACATTGAATTTCTTTCTCATATGATGTTTCTAGTTCCAAATCTTTTGATGTATGTACCCTGGAATAACAGCAGAAACCAGGGAAGGAAAAAGAACCATTACTTGGGGGCAGGTAAGAAATAGAGAGGGGGAAAAGCTGAGCACAAGTGTAATACAGAAGAAGAATAAAATAATAACAAGGATGCCATAAAAAGTCATAAAGAATCCCACTATTAACTACCTACCTTCAAAAATTTATAATATATATATATATATGTCATGTGTAAATATGCAAATACAGTTTAAATTAAAACTTCACATATAGGCTGATAATTCTTCTCCCAAGAGTCATAGACCATCTAACAAATACCACCACACCAGGCCTGAGAAGTCTTCTTTTGATTGTTTGGTCAGAGTTGTTCAAGAGACTCCCAAAACAACATAGGCTACTGCTCTTAGCCTTCATTTCCCCATAGAGGTTGGAAAGTAAATCCCTGTTGCTAAAGACAACATGCATTTCAGGCATAGGGCTCAGAGGCCACACAATGGATATGAGCTGAAACCTTCCTCCCCAAGGATTAACACTCATGGTAACAAAAGTAATCCTACTATGGAATTACCATGTAATCCTACCAAGCTATAATGACTATAAACTACAACAATGACCCACATTGCAGGATAACCCTTGTGTATTAGTGGCATACATACCTTGGCAGCAGCCAATATATCTCTAATAGGACTTAGGATCTGATCAACAAAAGGGAAATCATGCTGGACACTGAAAACACAGCCAACTACCACATCTGCCACTCCATTAAACCATCATAAATTCCCCTAACTACATACTTAATATTTGTCCTTATGCCCACAGATAAGTACAGCTCTCACCTCTCATCAAGTGAACTTTACTTTGTAGAAGAGGGAGACCATAACTGAAAAACCCAACCAATCTCAACGTAGAGATGTGGAGTCCTGATCCAAATGATAAATCTACCACACAACGCTGGAACCTTAAGATCTGGGATCCTTGTGGAAAAAGAGGCATAAAGATTGGTGGATTCAGAAGAACAAAGTGATTGCTGTGAGTTTGTGTCACCAAAGAATGTCAGAAGCTACACACATAAGGACTCACCAACATGGCTGTCTAAACATACCCTGAAAAAAGGACAACAAATTGATATACTAATATAGATGAGAGGAGGCTCACAGGGCTTCAACCCTACACCCAAACTACAGGCAGCTAAGGAGTATTGAGAGTAGGAGAAATAATCTTCCCTAGAGAAACGCACATCAATTTGTTATTTAATATCAAATGGTCAGTGACAAAAATTTATGATTTTAAGAAATAACATACAGATTGAGCAGACTGTGTCTAATATATATATATATATATATATATATATATACATATAAACTTAGCTTTTTCCATTTATAATGGTCATATATATACATATATACTAATATATGTATATCATTTACCTCTGCCCTTTTCTACCTCCGAAACCTCCCACATAACCCTTTGTTATGTATATATATTTGCCATTTCATTAAACCATCACAATCCCTAACTACATACTAAATATTTCTATGTATATATGACCATTATGAATGGAAAAAGCCAAGTTAGAGAAGGTACGAGTTGTAATTATGCATCATTAATGTGAAGAAGTCACAGACACCACATTTTTGTTATGATCATTATTTTAATTGTACTGATATGTGGATGGTCATATCTCATTTTAGTCTTGATTCATGTTTTCAATGGACTAATTTTATTGATTTATTGTTCAGGTAGTTGTTATCTGAGTACTCCTTTTAGAAAAATGCCTATTCATGCCTTCTGCAATTATATAATTGTATTGTTTCTAATTTGTTGCTTCATATGTCCATTTTACATTGAATTATGAATACTGAAAAGGAATACTAATTAAGATACCTGCCATAAGATTCTAAAAAGTGGAATAAAGGGGTAGACTACATTGAAAGTTTGGAACAGTAGTGATTTCTCTGAGATTTTTTTCATTGTATCTCAGCTCAATGTACAGATATGGAGGAAGAGAAATGTCAGTGAAAGAAATGGTTGCTATTGCAAAGGATAAGAGATATATTCTATTCTGAATCCAATGAGTAACCCTAACTCAGTAACATAGACTTAGGTTTCCCCAAATATCACATTCCAATGAGTTAACAATTTTATAAGATTTTTATCCTAACAGAACAAAGAAAGACATAAATCAAGACAATTTTCAAATATATTGGTGTACATGAGATAAAAACGTCATAGGAGGAGAGGAGGGAGAGGAGAACTCTGCTTTAGACCTTAGATGCTGTCTGACAATATTCTCAGCTATTTGACGGGTGGAAAGCTAGGGTTTTATTAAGTTAATATGTCATAAATATTAGGATTTTGTTAGACTCAGTTTTATCGGTTAGTCACAGGATGGCAGGCCCAAGATAGCGTAGGACAAGGAATGGGTACCCGTTAGGCTAAAGATCATCCAAGATAATTGTGATTAGTTCTGAGACTGATCATTGCAATCTATCCACATTGCTTACAGTGATTGGAATGAAAATGGTCCCCACAGGCTCATAGGGAATGGCATTATTTGAAAGGGTTAGGACATGTGGTCCTGTTAAAGTAGGTATGGCCTTGTTTGAGGAAGCGTGTCTCTTCACAGAAATAGAAACCCCAAGACATCGCTGAAATTTTAATCAATCAATCATTTTTAGTCATAGCTTCTTTCCAGGAATTATCATTTATAAGCCAAAAACATCAATGACTACAGATGTGGAAAAAAGAACTTAAAGAAAATACTATTTTTGTGATCAAAGAATAAAGGAGAGAGTATACCAGGAATATAAAAATCATTTAGATAGTGTTCTTGTTGGTTATTATCACCTTGACACAAACTTAGACATATAGGCATCTCAATTGAGGACCTCCCTCTTTAGGTCTGACCTATAGTCAAGTCTGTGTCACGTTTTCTTAATGATTGATGTTGGAGAATCTGACTTACATTGGAAGTACCACCCTTGGCAAATGGTCCTTGACTGTATGCGAAAGCAGGCTGATCAAGCCAGTAAGCAGCACTCCATTGCCTCTGCTTCAGTTTCTGCCTCCAGGCTCCTGCCTTCAGTTTCAACCCAAGAAACCTTCATAATGGACTGTAAACTATAAAGTAAAATAAACCCTATTCTTTCTAATTTATTTAAACCATGGTATTTACCATAGCAATAGGAAGCAAACCAGGATAAGCAATGGTTACTCCGATGCCCAAAATCAACACAGAAAAACTATGATTCTAAAACACCTTGGAAACATAGACTTCCAATTATCAGGCAACCATGTCAGAGAATAGAGTTGAGACTTTCATTACAGTGTGGAGGGCCATAGGTGTAACGTGATGCAAGTGTCAGAGGCATAGAGGAATCTTAATCTAATATTGGGCTTCTGTGTCCTCACAGGATAGATTTTTGTCTTTCTACACACTGGTAGTTTCAGAGGGTGCTGAGAAGGAAATCAGAATTTCCCAAATGCACAGCAGTAATGAAATGACACCTTCTCTAAGTGATATTAGTAGCAGTCTAGACAGGAGCTTGAAGCAACAAAACAGTCCAGCTATCTGTCTGTCCTGTTACCTGCATAACTATGAAGAGGTCTTCATCTCTCAGCCTTAGGTGGTAAATTAGGACAGTGGAAACTCTAGGTTGCAGCTCATCTTGGACTTAGTAAGAAATTCAGAATACAGAACTGTGATTGTTATCACAGAGCATCAGTTATTAATTTCTGGCTCAGACTTCATTTCTGAATCTCTACAGCATCTTTAAAGTCTTTTCTGTTATAATCCCAGGTTATAACAGAATAATATAGAATAATAACCCCAGGCTAACACTCAAAATGAATTGCTGAAGTTGACCATCCATGTGTCATTTTTATCAGTAAGTTTATTCCTGGGTTAAATAACTATCCTGTGTATGTCCATCTTTACTAGAAATACATGTAAGTCCTTCACTGCTATTACTTATAATGTCAAAAACTGGGTTTTCATGTTCCATAAACGGTAAATCAAGCCTGGTGCAAGAAACTTAGTCAACCACCGAGGACATGTGGATCTTGGAAGGGAACCTATAACCACCTCTTTATTAAACCACCATAATTTCTGTGTTCTAAATATTGTCCTTAAACTCACAGGTAAATGTAGCTATTATCCCTCATCAAAGAAACTTCTCTTTGCAATGGAAAACTACAACCAATCAAAATGAAGAGTTGTGGAGCCCAGTCCCAACCAATAGATCCACAGAACAATTCCCCTATCTTAAGACTCATTGTCATAGATGGGGTGGAAAATTGTAACAGCCAGAGGATCAAGACCTTTGCTGTAAGATTATGTGTCTTAAGAATGTAGAAATCTGTACCCATAAATTCTCAACAACATGACTGCTTAAATATGAGCTGAACAAGAAAAACAATAATAGACATAATAATTGGAACCAAAGAAAAGCCAGGAGGCCTCAATCCTACACAGAACTATAGACAACTAAGGAATGCAGATAGGAGGAAAAATAGTCTTCCCCAGAGAAGAGCACACCAATTGGTCAACGATTGCCAAGTGATCATCCCTGAAAACATACATACAATAACATTATACAGACTGAGTAGGTTGTATTTATGTATTTGGGAATGCATGTGTATGTATGTAAGAACAGTTCATGAAAAAAAGGCAATGGATTTGAAAAAGAACAAGAGGAGACATTTGGGAGTGTTTAGAAGGAGGAAATGGAAGGGGAAGGGATGTAATTGTATTATAATCAGAAAATTTAATAAAAAATTTGGTCTAGCCAGGCATGATGGCACACACCTTTAATCCCAGCACTTGGGAATCAGAGACAGGTAGAGCAAAAGACCACCTAACAACAACAAAAAAACCCAAACAAACAAACAAACAAAAAAAACAACTGATACCGGACATGAGATTGGCCAAGGCAGTCCAAGAAACTCCCAAAACATACATCCTATTGGTGTGACTCTTGATTGTCATGCCCCAGAGGTGAAAGGAAAGTCCCTATTGCTGAAGACACCATAAATTTCAGAAACAGGGGCCAGAGATCCTTGAACTCGAACTGACAGGTATGCAACCACTCTATTGACTGAGCTACCCCCCAACCCCAGATTTGTGTTAGTTTTTATGATATTTTGATACTTTAATAAATTAGAAATAACTTCCAAACATCACAAATTTGAGATGAGATGAAAAATAAAAGTGTTTTATTTTTACCTATTCCTGAAATCTATTTGGCATACTAAATAAGTCTTTAAATTTTCCATTATATTTGATAAAATTATTTAAAGAAGATGATTTAACAAGATTAAGCAAGAAATTTACTTCTGTATGTTTTATCTTTCAGATAGTGGTTCAGCATTGTGCACATGCTATAGGAATAACTTTTTCTTTGTTATCTCTTTTTTATTCTTTATTAAGAATTTTTTTATTAATTTTCATACCAACCACAGATTGCCCTCTCATCCCTCCTCCTGCTCCCCTCAAGCCTTTTCCCCCAACCCACCCCCCATCCACTCTTCTGAAAAGGTAAGACTTGCCATGGGGAGTCAGAAAAGCCTGGTACATTCAGTTGAGGCAGGTCCAAGTCTCTCCTCCCTGAGCCAAGGCTGAGCAAGGTGTCTGATCATAGGCCCTGGGCTCCAAAAAGCCGGCTCATGTACCAGGGATGGATCCTGATCCCCCTGCCTGGGGGCCCCCTAAACAGTTCAAGCTAAACGACTGGCTCACCTATCCAGAGGGCCTAGTCCAGTACCATGGGAACTCCACAGCTGTTGGCCCACAGTTCATGCGTTTCCACTAGTTTGGCAGGCCGTCTCTGTATGTTTTCCCATCATGATCTTGATATCTCTTGCTCATAGAATCCCTCCTCTCTCTCATCAATTGGACTCCTGGTGCTCGGCCTGGCACCCGGCCGTGGATCTCTGCATCTGCTTCCATCAGTCACTGAATGAAGGCTCTATGATGACAGGGTATTCAGCCATCTGGTCACCAGAATAGGCCCGTTCAGGTACCCTCTCCACTACTGCTAGTAGTCTAAGCTGGGGTCATCCTTGTGGATTCCTGGGAGTCTCCCTAGCACCAGGTTTCTCCCTATCCCCATGATGTCTCCCTCTATTGTGATATTGCTTTCTTTTCTCTCTAACTCCATCCCTCCCCCGGCTTGACCATCCTGTCACCTTTGATCTCATCTCCCATCTCTCCCCTCTATTACCCCTCCTTTACTCCCAGTTTACTCAGGAGTTCTCATCTATTTCCCCTGGCCAGGGCAATCTATGCATCCCTCTTAGGGTCCTCATTGTTAGCTAGCTTCTCTGGAGCTGTGGGTTATAGTCTGGTTATCCTTTGCTTTCCATCTAATATCCACTAATGAGTGAGTACATACCGTGTTTTTCTGAGTCTGGGTTTTCTCACTCAGAATGATATTTTCTAGTTCCATCCATTTGCCTGCAAATTTAATGATATCTTTTTTTTTATTTTACTGCTGCATAGTACTCTATTATGTATACGTACCACATTTTCTTTATCCATTCTTTGGTTGAGGGGCATCTAGGTTGATTTCAGGTTCTGGCTATTATGAATAACGCTGCTATGAACATAGTTGAGCAAGTGTCCTTGTGGTAGGAATAACTTAATAAATAGTAGCACACCTCTTACAGGCTGTAGAAAAATTTATGCCAAAAACCAGCACCCTTATATATTAAAATAATAATCTATTAGAATTGTTAGGCAAAGATTCTTACCTTGAGTCATAGTAATCATAAATTTCACCAAGGAGACTATTTTAAAAGTCATTGTCTTAGAATCACTGTCCCCAACATCATTTCTGCACAATTTGGATTAAGGCATCTGGGTTATTTGACAGTAGAAAAAGAGCAAGACAGAGTTATGGACAAAAGTTTCAGATATGAGTGTAGAATAATTTAGCTTTTAATGCCACTTTTGTCTTTTGAGCTTGACTTTGCCTTTCTAAACCCTAGTTTTTCCTAATGTAAAATTAGAGGAAATGGCTTGATGGTAAAATTGTATGAGTTATAATTTTATATTATCCAGAGTAATAATTCACACAAAATAGTATGAATTTGAACACTTATAATTTATATATTGTTTATATATAAACTATATATATATTATATAGAATTTATATGACTTATTTTATATGCATATATATATTAGTCTGCATGTATTTAGAAAGTCTGTTTCCTTATACAAACCCTTGCAGACAAGTTGCATTTAGCACATATTCTCATAATTAAAATCTGCCTTTCTTTATCCCGTAATACTAAACCTACAAGAGCAATGAGAAATGGCTTTAATTGCTGGGAAAAAAAAAAAAAGAAAAAAATCTATTTTCTGTTACACTGTCAAGATCCACTATTCCTTCTTTTTCTAAAGAATTGCAATATATGTATATATATATATATATCAGAAATATCAATATCTTAATTATATATATATATATATATATATCAGAAATATTGAGATCTTAATCAAAATGTTGCATCTCCTGAACAGCAAAAGACTGCATTTTGCCATGATAGTTAGGCACTGATGGACTCTCACCTTTCTTCAGCTTTGTGGTTTCAGAGGGAGAGCTTACAAGAGACTAACCTGAAAGAATGACTCACTCCAATTTTAAAGGCTGTTGATTAAACAACTCTAGTCCACCTGTGTACTAGGAAATCTTAGTTTCTAGATGAGAAACTGAGCAAATTTTACTACAGTAAAGATAGAACTTCAAAATATCTTTTGTTAGAAGTCATGAAATACGATTATCTTTCCTGAAAACTAAAGCCAAATTTCTTCCTTAAGAAATATTGTAGCTATATTATTGGACCAATAATAAGGGGTTGGTGGTCTCTTTAGAACAGATTAGTGCCATTTTTTCTTATTAATGAACCATTAATAAGAAACCAATATGACAAGTTCACCTAGGTATATATGATTCTATGAATCTTACTTACATTGAACATAGATTTGTTAAATTTCAGGTATAAATTTTTTTTTGTAAATTCAATAGTTCTTGAGTGTTTGTTTCTTTTATTTGGAGATAAGGTGTGCCAAAATCTCACAGAACAGTTTACTCTTGTTGCACATACTCCATTTTTAGAACCTGTATTAATTCATTATTAATAATTAATCACTGTTAAGGTGTTATTTCAAATACTAGAGAGTAATTCCTTAAATACAATACTGTGAGCCTGAAAAAAATTTACATGCATCTTCTCCAAGTATACAAATATTTCCAAATAGCATTTGGTGTATTAGAAATTGGTTAAAGTTAGGTGAATTACTAATATTTTTAAGAAAACCAACAACACCACACTTGCCTGGTATTTGCTATAAAATGAGTAATTCACCTAGTAGTTCTTAAAATAATCAAATTTTACAATATTGTCAACAAATATATTTTAAATATTTGATCCATACCACCCCCAGTACCATGTATTTGTTGATCAAAATATATCATTTATAGTCTGATTGAATTAATTCTTTTTTGTTTCTACCAAAAATGGATATAGTCTTTTAATGTGAAAGGTTAATTTGAGATACTTAGAGATGTTTTATACTTTGAAAAATAGCAATGCAGAACTCACACTAAGGAAGGAAAGCCTCATCAGTACTGAAGTTCTGTTGCATAGAGCTTGTGCTGACTGATGGCCATTGGAACATTTGAGTGAAGACAGTAATTAGTTATTGCCTATCTTGTCTTCAATGTGACATTGAGGGAAATTTACCAACCCAATGATTAATGGAGTAAGGTGCTTATTAGTGCTGGAGAGTAAGGGAATGCATAGGGGAAAATTGCTGTGTGTAGCAATCATGAATGTATGAGAAAGTCTTGACACTATCAGTCTCTGAGAGTTTGAGTAGTTCTCACTAAAGAGAAGTTTATTTTGAGTTTGTAACATTAATAATAATAATAATAATAATAATATCTTTTTATGCTTTATTGTTATTTTCATGAAATTTTTTTATCTTGAAAGATAGTTTTAGAGACAGGTAACAATGTTTTGTTCCAGAAGTGTGCTGGAAAATAAGCCAAACTAATCACCTAAATCAATCCTTTCCTTTCAACTAGAAGCTCAGTGCTTTCCTAGACACTAAAGGAAATAAAGTTACAGATAATTAAGATTTACTAATAGGATTTGGTATGCCTAACTTGTTAATGTTTCTGGAGACTCAGAATGATGCTCCTAGGACACCCTCCCACTGGAGTTTTGAAATTGTATAGATGCTTGTGTTTATTTTCTAACATGCTGCAATGCATATGTCCTGTGCATTCAAATCATCCAACTAACCTGCAGGTTTTTCTTTAGTTTTCTTTTACATTTGAAATTAGTGTTCTCTATCTCTATCTGTTAATGTTGGCATGTGCTAGAACTGTATTCTATATTTCAAAATGTCTTTCACACAGAGAAGGATACTCAAGTAATGATTTCAAATCATGACTGTTAAGTTTTGAATATTGTAAACAGAGGCAGAGCATTTTATCCCACCTGTCCCTGAATACCTGGCAGCTGTTTCCCAAATTACTACACAGAGGCTTATATTATTTATAAATGCTTGGCTTATGGCTCAGGCTTATTACTAACTAGCTCTTACATACAAATTAACCCATTTCTATTAACCTAAGCATCACCACGTGACAAATGGCTTACCAGTTTCCTGTCATCTTGTTCCTTCGATGGCTGGCTTTTGTCTGTCCCGGCTCTGCCCTTCTTCATCTCAGTCCTCAGTTTGATTGTATCCTCTAACCTTATCCTACCTCACCATTGGCCAAACATCTTTATTATCAACCAATGAAAGCAACACATACTCACAATGTACAGAAGCACCATCCCACAGCAGAATATCTTTACCGTAAAGGGTAATTACTGAATTCTATAAGAGGACTAACTAAATTGAGCCTTAGTCATTTTTACATACAAGGAGGAAAATATTCCCTTTATGTCTTGAAATTTCTGTTTAAAATATGTGACACAAAATAAAGGTTTCTTCATCTTGAATATCAATTTATCACTTGCTTCTTAAAATAAAATTTTTGTTGAACTCTCTGTTAGATTCTTCTCCAGGCACTTGTCTTGTAATATGTCATGAATTAACATGTTTATGTCTTGAAAAAGTCAGCATAATTCCTTGGAAAAATTGCTCTTGTAAAAAAATCTTAGATTTTACAGTGGAAAATTACTTTATATGTACATCAAGATTTTCTGATAAATGTTGCAATTAAAAACTACCTGCTTTGATTTGTATACATATATAGATATCATTTCTTTTCTTTTTGATATGGAAATATTCAAAAGAACTGAAAATAACTAGTGATTCAAACATTAATTAAATTTCAAATGATTTTCTATCTATGCCCCATTTGCTTGTAATTTCTATTGTGCCTTCTACAGTTAGGCTAAACTAGTCAGTGAAAATTTTAAAGTTAGAGATAAAATTAATGTTTAAAGCCATCCAATTTGAGATGAATTTGGATAAGAGCAATTATCATTCAGAAAAAAAGCTGTACTCTTAATTTCAAAATATTGCCACAAGATTTTGCCTACAAGATATACTAGTGCAATGGTGGCCCAAAGCTTGTGGGAGTAACCAGTCAATGTTGGGTTTGACAAGGTCCTCTCTACAAGATTTAACCATACCTGACAATGCTCGAGTGACCAAGAGTCAGAGACTAGATAATCCATGGACCTAGGGTAAAACCGAATAAAAGTGATCTAAAAAATAATGAATTATACTCTGCCATACCCATAAGTCAGTGCTTATTCAGCCATCATTGGAGACCCTTTTTTCTGTCACAGTTGAGAGCAAATATAGAGACTTACAGTCAGGTATTACACACAGAGAGATTGGATCATATAGCTCTAAATGGGATGGTTCCGCCAAGTACCTCCCCTAAAAACTCAGGGAAGGAACCTCATGGAAGAGAAGATGGAAGGAATATCAGAGCCAGAGAGGAAGAAGAACACCACAAGGACAAGGCCCTCTAAATCAACTGACCAAGTGCATATGAACTCACAGAGACTGAAGCAGCAAGCATAAGGCATACATGGCTCTGCACCAGGTCCTCTGTGTATATAATACAGTTTTTAGTTTAGTGTTTCTCTGGGAATCCTCAGTGTATGAATAAGTGAGTCTCTGATTCTTGTGCCTTCTCTTGGGGCTCTTTTCCTTTGGTTGATTTTCCTTGTCCAACTTGATGTGATAGTTTTTGTTTACTTTATCTTTTTATATTTTATCTTGCCATGTTTGGTTGTTTTCTCCTAGAGGTGTGCTCTTTTCTAATGAGGGACAGAAATGGAGTGGATCCTGATGGGATGGGAGGTGGAAATATTTGGGGAGAAGTGGAAGAGGAAACTGAAATCAGGATATATTGCATGAAGAAAATAATCTTTTATCAATAAAAGAGGGAAAAAACCACATTGCTACAGCAAAGTAACATCATGCACATTAGTTTATTTTTTTCTCAAAGAAAGTATATTTCTAAGAAATCTATTATTCATCTGTGGACTGTGACATATAAGCTAACACAAATTTGAAATACAAATCAGAGGCATACAACAATTTATTTTAATATTTTAGGAATAAAAAAGAATAAAATTGATATCTTAATTATGGAAGATTCATAATTCTGATAACTGGCATTATTAGCTAACTGATAAATTATAAGAATCAAATGTAATCATATTTGAATCTAATTGTTGATCTTCTTGAATAAACCTATTAAAATCATTACAAACATTGTTAAAATTTAATATATGAAGAAGTTCATTGAGCTTTCAGCAATAATCAGCATGTATGAGCTCTACTCAATACTGTTCTGATGATAATTTGATTAACAAAACCAATCCATATCTTTTCAATAGCTAACTCGTTAACTAGGACTTCTGATTGCTTTCGATTATGCTCATGTCTGGAGTCAACAATCCTTTGCTCAGTGATGGAGTTATGATTACAGCAGAATTTAGTAACTAAACACTATTAGAGATAAAATACAGTCAGTCATTCCTGAATATGACATATCTGATTTTTAAAACGTGAGTTAACATTGTTTTTATTAACTGTCGACAACTATAAATCTTCATTTGGAACAATGAGAGAGTTGAGTGCATGGGGTTTTTGGCTTCTGGGTTTTAGATTTTTGTCTTTTGTCTTTTCTTTTCTTTTTTAACCTACCATTAATGAGAAACTCTATACAGGCACTTTGGTGTAAGTGTAGACATTTGGGTTTGTAAGAATTTGTAAGAAAAAAACTGATCTAAAAATAACAAAAAATGCATTTCTTCTAATATCAGTCACTCCGCCAAACAAACCCCATGGTGGTAAATAAACAGGTCTCAAATGGGCTTGTCCTTGTCACACAAACAGGACTCAGGGCATGTATTCTACAGATTCCAAGGTCAGCTCTCATTTCTGTCATACTCATCTTTTATAATATTCATTAGTAATTTAAAAACAGCATTCACACTCTAAAGTCACGACTTGATAGAATATATACCACAATAATGATATAATTACATTTTTATTTCAATTTTATATTATTGGTATTATTTTGACAGATGTATGAAATGACAATATATTACAATATGTTATATGACATACAACAAAATATAATAAGCAGTGCAATATTGAATATGAAAAAATACACAAGGAAACTATATTCTCAGTATTATATATGATTGTATCATGATACCCCAGTTAGTTTGTGAACAAATTAAACTTCATTCTTTTTACTGACTCCTTCTTTTATTGTGAATAAAATAAATATGTGGTTGCTACATGTTTGATTCGTTATCAGACAAGTTTGACAAATGAAAATGATTGAATCATAGAAAATATATATCAAAAAGTATGTCTGTTTTAATGATACTGCAGTATAACTTGATGAATGGTTATTAGATGCCAGCCCATATGATCCTCACCTTCAAGGAATTGTCTTAAGATAAACAGCAAGCCTTTACATCAGAATAATGGCATGATGTATTGTTACTTTGTCCAATAAAAGATACATGTGGCCAGAGATCAAATTTAAAGGAATTCTTATTATTCCATTATATCTTTATAAATCTCCCATATATTATCTTTTATCACTGTTAGATATGCTGTCATATAATTTTATTTCTCATAGAATTCACATCAATTCATTGTACATTGAGATTAACTTATCCATATCATCTGTCTTTGATAGATATAGATTTATTTTCTAAAATACATTTGCCTCTCTAATACATTTATCATCGTTCCTGCTTCCATAAGACGGGTTGTTCAGTGTATAGGGAGGGGATAGTAATATTAGAATCACTTCATTACTCATTAAGATATTAATGACCCATAGATTAGTGCTGCTCTCAGCCTTAGTCAGAGAATCCTCTCTTGGCAGTGCATGGGACTGAATGCAGAGTCATAACTGGTCAAAATGGTGTGAATGAGTCACTAAATAGACCAATGAGAAGAGAATTTTTGGTTTGTTTGTTTGTTTTGTTGTTCTCATGTTTGTTTGTTTTTTTTGTACTTTTTTTTTTTTT
>CABHPP010114397.1:0-41869 GCA_902168425.1 Peromyscus attwateri
CTCTCTCTCTCTCTCTCTCTCTCTCTCTCTCTCTCTCTCTCTCTCTCCCTCTCTCTCTCCCTCTTCCTTCCCCACCTCTCATACATGTGTTTGGTGTGTATCCATGTTTAGATGCATACTCGCATGTATAGGAACACTTGTGTGAGCAAGTGCACACCCACATGGAGACCAGGGTTGACACGGAGTGGCTTCCTCAATCTCTCACCACCTTATTTATTCAGGCAGGGTCTCTCATTGAACCCATGTTTGCTGATTTCCTGTCTAACTAGTCAGCTTGCCCTGGGATGGGGACCCCCCCCCCCAAACTCCAGTCCTCACATGCAAGCTGTAAGTTTTTTATCCACTGACCCAACCTGTGTATTTTTTTTATGGCAGCCATTCTGAATGGGGTGAGATGGAATATTGGTGTCATTTTTTAATTTTTCTGAAGTTCCTATTTGTGTCTCCTGGGTGCTAGGGTTACAGAAGTTTATATGCGGTGCTAGGGATTGAACCCAGGACCTCGTGCATGCCAGGTGAGCACTCTATTAATTGAGCTGTAGCCCCAGATTTCACTGTTGCTTTTTAAAAAAAAAGATTAAATTTATTTATTTATTTACTTTGTGTGTGTGCCTGTACATGTGTACACTTATACAAAATACAGCATAACCTCTGGGAGTCAGAGGACAGCTTATGGGAGCCAGTTTTCTCCTTCCACCACGTGGGTTCCAGAGATCAAGTTGAGATCATCGGGTCCAGCAGCATGTGTTTTTACCCACGGAGCCATCTTGTCAATCCCTAATATTGTTTTTTATTGAATACTCCATGTTAACAATTCATTTCCTCCAACAACGTTGAATTGAATTCTTCATTTGCATCATCTGAGAGATTTTTAAAATTTAGGTCTTGACACTTTGGGGCCATTTTCTTGAAGATAACTAACTTGTGAAGTGTTTCCGAAGTTGGAACAACTTCCACAGCAAGATGAATTACTAATTGCAAGATGGCTGACAGGAACTTGAAGACAGGCCAACAGTAGATGTACGCACATTTCAGTAGAAACACTCTGAAGATAAAATATCATTCGTGAGCCTTTTTAAGTAGGGTGGGGAATAGAAGGAAAGGCACCCCTGTGTCCAACTGGTAGATGTAATGTTTTCATATATAAGTTGAGGCACTATTGTTACCTGAGTTTATATGGATAGACTACCAACCAGCCGCTGTAGCTTGACTAAGTGGAGCCTCTTCCCATCCCATCCCTTCTCCTGAAACTGTAGCTTCTATTTTGGATTCTCCTCTGGATTCCCTTTTCATTTTGTTCCTGGTTAGAATTGAAAACTAAGTCCTAGGAGTTTTACCTTGAAATTGCCCCAAAGAAAAAGACCCCTGAGCATTGCAGAGAGGCGGGGGAGGCCCAAGGCAAGTTGCCTGTTTGGATTGAACTGAAGAGATCTTGTTGGGGAGAAAAGGGAGATGACGGTCAGGTGAGGTGGAACTAGAACGTGCGATTTCCTGACCACTGTCTAAGTAGAGTTGCAGAATTTTGAGGTCCAGACTCTTAATTTCCTTCCCAGGGGCCCAGGAGAGATGCTACCAACGACAGAGAAAGGGATCTAGATACACCAAGCTCTTCTGTCCGTTAACTTTATTCCTCTATGACACAATTCTATCTCTACAGCTTCAGCTTGTCCTCACATTCCGCTCCTCTCTGTGCCCAGTTTTCCTGTTCTCATAGTTTTAGTAAGCTCCTATGCTTTTGACCTGATCTTTGTCCTCTGTTCCTTCATTGTCCATCTATCCTTCCTAGCTCCTTACTACAGGCTCTCAGAAAACTCTACAAGAGTTTATCCTCTACCGAAACTCTGTCTTCCTCTCTTCTCTCTGGCCACACGGTTCTGTGTCTGCCTCTGGAAATTCCCTCCAGTCCTTATGGCACCTGGTTATGCAAAAAGCCCTACTGTCCTCAGTCAGTCTCTCTGCCATGCCCATAGGCCTGAAGGAAGGGGATGGTCTGAACTTCATTTGCAAGAAACAAAGCTATGCATCTACAGCCTGCTTGTTTCCTAGGCTCAGCAGGGGAGTTAGTTACCTAGAGGTTCAGCAGATCTGAAAAGCTGAACTGTTTGCCAAATGGTCTAGTACTATATGGACCCACAAGAAATTCATAGCAAGGCGCAGCTGAATATTAAAGATGTATAACACCAAATATTCCATGATAAATTGTAGCTAGAGTTTTCCTGCCTGGCCCACGGTCATGATAAATCTCTTTCACCTGCCAGTCCCACAGCTGCTCAGACCCAACCAAGTAAACACAGAGACTTATATCGCTTCAAACTGTATGGCCGTGGCAGGCTTCTTGCTAACTGTCCTTATATCTTAAATTAATCCATTTCTATAAATCTATACCTTGCCACATGGCTCGTGGCTTACCGGCATCTTTACATGCTGCTTGTCCTGGCGGTGGCTGGCAGTGACTCCCTCGCCTTCCTGTTCTTTTAATTCTCTCTGTTAGTCCTGCCTATACTTCCTGCCTAGCCACTGGCCAATCAGTGTTTTATTAGCAACACATTTGCCATACAGAACATCCCACAGCAATAAATGACTCCCCATTTGACGAACCCTCGGTTGGTCAAAGTATACCTTCAATAAACAGCTGAATCTCTATAATATACTCTTGTGGCTCACAAGAGTAGAGACAGTGGAGACTAATGGTTAAAGGTCAGTGATGCTGAATAGAAATGCAAGGCAGAGGGCTTCCCACTTGGGCCTAAAAACTACCAGGGGAAGGAAAAATGTGAATGCTTTCCTCTACAACTGATTCAACATGCAAGCGTAGAACCTCAAAACTGGGACAACTCTTAAAGACCGTCCACGTCAAACTCCTCATTTTAAAAATGAAGAATAGACGCTCAGAGAGATGAAAAAATTTACCCTGTGTGCACCGAGTGACGTCAATGGGAGAAATCTACCCCAGGAAAGAGCCAAGCTACAGCAGCAGCAGCTTCAAGGAAGAGGGGCCAGTGTCCTGCAGGATTCCAATAACACAGTGGGTTAGAACTGTTTCGGGGAGCAAATCAAATAACTTCCTACAAGGTGAGTAGGGAGATCCTGGCCCTTATGTGTGTGGGTGCCCGTCTTGTGTGAACCAGAGACTGAGTCATAGTAATTAGCAGGTTTTGTTAGGTTGTCCTTTTCATGTTACAGTCATGCACCTGAAGCAACACTTGGGTGACTCCTTAGCTGCCAACAAGCCTTTTAAAGAGGTGAGAGTTCTCTGTTGTCAACCTTGCTTGGTTGCACCTGAGGCCATAGGCAGGGAACGCCACTGTGACTCTCAACAGGGACCTGTCTTATAGGCCTCACCTGCCCAACCATGAGTTCCACAGTTCAGGTAGGAACAAGATACACAGGAGAAGACTTGTGGGAAAAAGAAATACACATGATATTAAGAAGAAAAAAAGTTGCTGGGTGGTGGTGGCACATGCCTTTAATCCTAGCACTCAGGAAGCAGAGGCAGGTGGATCTCTGGGTTTGAGGTCAGCCTGGTCTACAGAGTGAGTTTCAAGACAGCCAAGACTACACAGAGAAACCCTGTCTCAAAAAAAAAAAATACAATAGGCAATCTCTGTCTTGGTTTGCTTGCTTTCTTTTCTTTTTAAGATTTACTTTTTTTTTTTTTTTTTATTTGTTTTTTTGGAACGGGGTTTTCTGTGTTGCTTTTCTCCCTTTCCGGAACACCCCTTGGTGGCCCAGGCTGGCCTCGAACTCACAGAGAGATTCACTTGCCTCTGCCTCCCAAGTGCTGGGATTAAAGGCGTGCGCCACCACCGCCTGGCCAAGATTTACTTATTTTTATTTTATGTGTACAGGTGTTTTGCCTGCATGTATGTCTGTGCACGATGTGTATGCCGAACCAAAGGAGGCCGGAAGAGAGTGTTGGATCCCCTGGGGCTTGGAATTACAGGTGGTTGTGAGCCACCAAACTTGGTTCCTCTGCAAGAACAGCCAATACTTTTAACTGCTGAGCCATCTCTCCGGTCTCCAGCCCCTTAATTTGCTTTTTACTGCTGTGACAAAACTCCATGACCAAACGCAACTTGAGGAGGAAAGGATTTATTTCACCTTACAGCTTACAGTCCATCATAAAGAGAAGTCAGAGGAGAAATTCATGGCCAGAACCTGGAGGCAGAAATTGAAGAAGAGGCCATGGAATAATGCTGCTTACTGGCTTGCTTCCTTAGACAACCCAGGATGACCACCTGCCATGGTTAGCACTCCAGTGAGCTGGGTCCTCCAATATCAGTCACTGATGAAGAAAATGTGGGGCTCTCCTTGCATATGGCTTGGGTTAGATTCCCAGCACCTACACGGTAGCTTGCAAGTATCTGTAACTCCAGATCCAAAGGAACCATTGCCTCCGTGGACAGGGTACACATGTGATGCACAGACAGATTATCACACAAAACATCCATACATATACAATAAAATAATTAAACAACAACAACACCTGCTCTCACAGACTTGCCTACAGGTCAGTCTGATGGACACAATTTCTCAACTGAGTTCCCCTCTTCCCAGGTACGTCTAGGTTTGTGTCGAAGGCTAACCAGCACCAGCTCCAACCTGCTTTTGTCACCCAATGTTTTATGCACCATGGCTCACTGCTTTGTTTTTAATTAAGATTTATTTTTATTATTTTTCAGTGTGTGTGTGTGTGTGTGTGTGTGTGTATGCGTGTGTGTGCGCGCGTGCACATGGACCTGTGATTGCGGATGTACGTGGAGGCCAGAGGCATAGGATCCCCTGCTACTTGAGTTACAGGTGGTTGTGAGTCACCTGACATGGGTTCTGGGTCCTCTCCAAGATCAGTATATGCCCTTTAGGCTAGCATTCGAGGTGATGGGCTTCATCACGGCGTCTTTATACATCCACATCCTTTTATTTCCTTCTTCGTACCTCTCCCTCACTGCCCTCCCCTCTCTTCTCCAGCTGGTTCCCATTCTTGCTCCAGTGAGTTCCCAATTCTCCTTTCCTAGGACATGTGTTCCATTATTTTCTGTTTCCTACCTCCCTTAAATTTCTTCCTCCCCTCTCCTGATCCAGAGGAAGAGTCTTAACAGGACTCCCACACTCCTCCAAGCTAGATGTCCAGAGTCCAAGCCCAGCCAGTCCTCTGAGGCTGGGAAGCTTGGTGGTTATCCTAGCTCTTCTTAGGAAAAAAAATGAGAAGAAATTACTTAGTCTTAATGTTTTTAAGAAAATATCACTCTCCCCCAGTTTAAGTGAAGTTCTAAGTTTAATCCTACCACACACACACACACACACACACACACACACACACACACACACATCCATACATCATCTATAAAATTGCATTTCTATATGACATATATACACATACATAATTACATTTCTGTGCATGACATACATACATAAAATATGTATAATTACATATATAGATGACATTTTATACATACTTAAGTCACACTTTCTATGTTTGTCCATAAAGACTTCATTCTTTTTAATGGTCACTGGCATTCCATTATGTGACTATGCCATTATTTGTTTCAGCATTCTCCATTGATAAAATTTGGGCAGCTTCTAATACTTTACTGACATGACACAATATTTACACTTGTTTTTCTGTGCTAGTATTTCTTAGAACTGGAATGACTAGGTCAAAGGGTATGAAAATACACTGTTATGTAACTTGACACTTTAAACCTATTACTTAATATATTGTGAAAGTCTTTCCAGACCGTAAATACTCAGTTTAGCTGCCAATATTATAATCTATGCATATGTTAAAAGTTATTTTCACAAGCTCTAGAAATTGAACTGCATCTAAATATTCACTATTACAAACCATTTAGCAATATTGTAGCTTAGTCTTTGTATGCATGCTTAAGCTCAGACGTGAACTTCCAGAAACACAAGCACTTGTTTAAGGAGTATGAATATAAAAATGATAACTTCTATTGTCTCATTACAGAAATAATACATCATTGTCCTTGACCAAGAAACACAGATAGGCAAAACCATGACAGCTACACCATCCTAGCTCCCAGAGGTCACTTCTGCAGTCTATTCTGTCTGCTGTCCTTTTTGAATATACAAAATGGAGTTCGTGCTACTTAGAGCTGCTGCTGATAAATAACCTTTCATTTATACCCATTGTTTTAAAGATCTGCATAGTATTGTCTTAGGTGCACAGAATCTTATTTCCACAAGCCTCATTGCTGGGCATTTAGGTCGTCAAGGAAACTTTTCTGGTGCGTGCAGTTTAAGTGGAAGCGACCCTCTCACTGTTGAGGGGCCTTTAAGAAAGGCTCCTGCGTGTTCCACCAGGGACTAAGAGGGCAGGGAAGGGGCTAGGAGTGGAAAGGAACTGGGCGAAGTACAGAACATGCTCCTTCAGGGCTTTCAATAAAGAGGAAGTGCCGGGGAAATGTATCAGCCAACTCCTAGAAGAGGTCTCCTAATGGTCGGTGCCTGAGCTTTGAAGATAAAACATACATGGGCATGGCTGGCTGCTGAGGGGAGAGGGAGGCAAATCCTTGACTTCAGCTCCAATTGCAATGAACTGTCAGCGCCTCAAGGGTGGTGTGTGACTGCAGCTTTTCCACCAGGCCACCAAGCAAAGCCCACAGTCAGCTTTCAAAGGTCACATACAGGGTTTTGGCCTGGAGCCAGACTCCACAACAAATAACACATTGCCGAGACTTGTCCTGTGTCCTTTACCCTACCTGAGCATGCAAGGGTGCCTGTAGTATGCGTGGAAGTTTGTCAGGCTTGGATCAGAGAGGACCAAAATGATTTCCTTTGAGGAACGTCTCTAACATCCAAGGGAGGACAAAGAGTTCCAGCAAAATTGGGCAACTGATTCCATGAGGTTCCAAAGCAGGCTGGGCCAGGTCTAGCACAAGGTCAGGTCTCCATTCATCTTGGCTAAGGACTCTACTGGACTGAATCCTAAACACATGTGGTGTGAATGGTGGTTCTTCTGCACAACCTAAGATAGTCCTGAGAAACTCCCTGTTTCTAGTTTTCCTTTTAAAAAAAATCATCTATTTTGGTCTCTCTTGAGTTTCCTTTAAATTTCTTGATATTTGCAGCTTGCTCTATTTCATGAACTAATGGATCCTTAGTCAATTGTCCATTATATATATATTACTTTATTAAATTTTTTCAGCTCTAGGATTTAAGTGCTTTGAGATTTACCATAGAGTAAAGTGGTCTGATTATCAGCCACGTCCAGATCCTTCATGGTTACACAACTTTCATCATATCTCATTTGGTCTCCGTTGCCTCCTGCTGGCCCAGATACGATTGTTTTGTTCTTTTCAACCACAAAATGAAAGACCCTCAGGCCTACGGCTGACATGCGTGAACATTCCTGAGTTTCATTAAAACATTCTTCTGACTATGACCATTGCTGTCTTGGCTGTCCATCCCAGGACAGCACCGATTAGGCTCTTGGAGAGAGACACGGAGTTCAATAAACCTTGCCCCTTAAAAATGTCTTCATTTCTTCTTAGGTTATCGAAGTAGCTCTTTAGGCTCTCCCTGCCCACCTACACTCCTCTAACACTTCCCTTCAGTCGGTGCCTCTCCTTCTCTTTACGGGATCGCATGTATCCCAGGTTATCCTCAACCTTCCCAGTGCTGGGATTATATGCAAGAACCACCAGGCCGTGTTCATGTAATGCTGGGGATCGAACCTGGATCTCCATGCAAGCCTCTGCCAACTGAGTTACATCCCTGGCCTTTGGTTGCTTATTCATTTAAAAGATTTATTGATTTATTGATTTATTGATTTCACCTGTATGTGTGTGAGCCTGCAGTGAGTTTATGTGTACCACATGAGAGCAGGAGCCTGCAGAGAAGAAAAGCGGGCGCTGGAACTCCTTGAAACTGGAATTACAAGCAGTTGTGGGCTGCCATGTGGGTTCTAGGAACCAAACCTGGGTCTTCTGAAAGAGCAGTAAGCACTCTTAACTGCTGAGAGTCATCTTCTCAACCTCCGCCCAATTCATTTATTTTTTTAAATAAATGTAAATGTAATAAGGGGTTTGCACAACAATGTACTGTGGGTGTACTTAATGTTACTGAACTATATGATTAAAACTCCTTTAAATGAGCCAGGCGTAGTGGCACACGCCTTTAATCCCAGCACTTGGAGACAGAGGCAGGCGGATCTCTCTGAGTCTACAGAGAGAGTTCCAGGGCAGTCCAGGCTGTTAAACTGAGAACCCTTGTCTCAAAAATAAAAAAGTTAAAATGTTAAATTTCTGTTGTGTCTATTTTTCTATAATCAGAAAGTAAGTAAATAAGCATGTGTAAACTCACGTTAACAAAAAATGTTTGCAGGAGGAGAGAATGGCGGGGTGTGTGAGCAGCTCTGAGGTGGCATTCAAAACAAGCTCAGTGCCTGTGTCTGTGCCTCTCACCAAGGCAATTGAGGGTAACCTTGGCTTTTATGGGCACCCAGAAAGGAGCCAGGACATGCATATTTGCCTGGAGTAGGTTGAGAAGGAGAACTTAGTCATTTTAAATTCCCATTTGAGTTGGAATTAGACTCTGCGCTGTTGTGTGAAATTAAAGAGCAGGAAGATTTATTGGGCAGTGTGACCAGTTTTCTTCCTGAGTAACCGAGGGCTTGACTTGTACCGAACCGAGGTAAAGTCTGGGCTGGATTCTTGTGGCTCAGAAGTAGTCCTAGACGCACAGGCTCTTAGACTATTCACTGAAAGGACCCAGGTCTGCCCTACTTTCACATGAAGACAGTGAGAACCAGGGAGGGGCTTGCATGCTCCAGGGAACACAGACGGTAGGTGACTGGACCAAGACTATAACTTACATCCCCAGCACTGTTTTTCAATAATGGTGATGATAAATTTTAAATGATCTCAATATTCATAGCTCAAACATCTCGCCCCCCCCACCTCTCTCCTTATTAATTGCTCAACTAGTGATTATAATTTTGGGTCTGGTGTTGGCAATTCTTCTATCTATTATGTGATCCTGATTGCTAATACCGTTTCTAGAATACTCATGCCTATATTCTACAAGTGAGATTAGCCTGCAGTATTCTCTTTGCATGCTACTATATTCACTGATACTGTGATGTGTATGTTTCTGTGTTTTAATATCTCTGAAATCAGAATGCATGGGAAAAGCTGCCATTGGCCTGTCCTAGGTCATGACATGATGCTCAGGGCCTCTTCTGGATAGGTCTGAAATGTTCCAATGACAAACTGCTGTTCCAATGACTCTTGCAAAAACAAGAAAGCCACTGTAAATCAAAACTTCCCAAGGGGAAAACTGTCATCAGGAAAAGAATCCCAGAAACAGACCTCTCTTTTGGAAAAAGTCATATTACCTGTATTTTGATAGTATAGAGGACGACATTATAGAGGACGTCATTGACAGCATCAGATGCCTGAAAAGTAATCAGGACAGAGTGGTGTTGAGGACAAAGACGTTCTCCCCAGCCTCTTATCTCTGTTTCTCTCATGCTCATTATTCTTTGAAACTTTAAAAATAGACACAAAGCAGTGCTTTTATTACATTTAAAACAAAATTCCTAAGTGCTTTTGTACTAGAACATTAAATGAAGTGAGTTTTACAGCCCTTGGCATTTTCTATCATATGAAATAAAACCACACAGTTTTGATATTAAACCACAAAAGAGACTGAAGAGAATCCTATTTTAATTTTCTTTTAGACCTTGTATAGGCAGGGTTTTCCTGTCCCAACCACCTGCTCCCAAATAACCAGCAGCTGCTTCCCAAATAACTGACTTGGAGACTTAATATTAATTATAAATGTTCAGCCAATAGCTCAGGCTTGTTACTAACTAGCGTTTACAAGTTAGCACATTTCTGTTAATCTTTGTGCTGTCCCAAGGCTCATGGCTTTTACCTTTATCCCAATTTGTGTGTCCAACTTGTTCTCCATCTGGCTGGCATCTCCCTTGATTCCACCCTTCCTCATCCCATCATTCTCAGTTTGGCTTTCCTTCCTAACTTTATCCTGTTCAGCTATTGGCCAGTCAGCTTGTTTATTAAACCAATCATAGCGACATACATTCACATAGTGCACAGAAGGATTATTCCGCAGCAACCTTGACTATTTACAACAACATCAGAATTAGCAATTGGCCACTGATACTCAATTATGAGCACATGGAACCCTGGGATTGTCCCTGAGCAGGATCTGAAAGTACCATTCCAAGCTTTTCTACAATTGGTTGGCTAATCTTTCTTTTTCTGGTTTCACTTTGATAATTTGCATTTTCACTCGGAAATTACCCACCGTCTTCAAAATTCCAGTTTGTTGGCGTAGAGTCCTTACAGTTGTAATCGCTTCTCTCTGTGGCTCATGGATCACTTTCACTCAGTCTCGTCCTGAACGGATCTGCTCACCCCTTTGTACATGAGAATCTTGTGTCCACACATAGTTTCTTCTTTTCTGCTATAATCACTTGCTTTGTTTTCCATTCTTTGTTGTTTTTAAATTTATTTATGAAAAAACAAACTTTTATTTTCTCTTATTTAACATCGAAAACATTTATGGCACACATTTTTATCTTCCATGTACAGTTTTCATTGTGACTTTTGGATTTTGGTAAAAAAAATATTTTCTTTCTGATTGATTATAAGTACTATTATACTTTGAATTTTTTCCCCTTCACATGATTTTGATCATTTAAAAATCATAACTTTGTGTATGTATGCATTTCTGTGTGTGGGTAGGTGCCTATCAGTGACAGTTCCCCCAGAGGCCACTTCTGGCTTTGGAGTTACAGGTGGTTGTGAGCTGTCCAGCCTGCATGCTGAGAATCAAACTCTGGTCCTCTGTGAGAAAAATAGAGTATGAGTGCTTAATGGCTGAGCCATCTAGCCCCAATTTTGGTAATTTCTATATTATCTATTCCAACTTTATTTGAGTGAGATCAGAAACTATGTCTAAGGACATTTCCCAGTGGTGCAGAGAAAAGCAGAGAGCCTTGGGTGACAGACTCATCATCATAAATAAAGCAACAGGACCAGAGAATGTAGCTGTGAGAATTTGTTAATAATGTTTTTGTTTTGTTTTATTTTTCAGGCAGGTTCTCACTATGTAGCCCAGGCTGGCCTTGAACTCACGATCGTTCCTCCTCTGCCTTCTGAATGCTGGGTTATAGCCTGATCACTTCAAGGATTTATTCATTATAAAATATATCTGAGTTTTAAAAGTATTCTATGGATACCAAAATATCTTGTTTTCATTTTTTTTGTTCGTTTGAGAGATGGCATATTTACACATAGGCACCCATTATATCATGTTATTCAATTCTTTTATCATGCTATGCTGTACGTAACATGTGCTCAAGGTTTGCCCAATTCTGAAACCAGTATTTTGGAGTCTCCGGGTATAATGATTTTATCTACTTCTTCTTGTTTGTCTTACAGTTTTGGCCTTATACATTTAGTTCTTGTGTTCTTTTTCATGTGGGCTTATACATCCACGATCTGTCTTTTTATCTATGTACCTCTATTTCAAATTTCATTGCTCACTATCATCTCCTCCCTTCTTTATCATTTTCCTAGCTCTGTTATGGTTTGTCTGTTGGTTGGTTAAGTCCCCTCTGAAACATTTTCTTCAGGTGGGAAAACATGGGTTAGTCTCCAACTTCTGGCCTATCTCTAAGTAGATTGCTTTCTCCCTTATATCTGAGTGGAGTTTTGACTGGTCAAGGATTTCCTATCAGAAGTCTGTGGATATTATTGCACTAACTTCCAGAAATCAGATCCTGTTTGTTTTTTAATAAGATTTATTTATTGGGGCTGGAGAGATGGCTCAGAGGTTAAGAACACTGGCTGTTCTTAGAGAGGTCCTGAGTTCAATTCCCAGCAACCACATGGTGACTCACAACCATCTGTAATGAGATCTGGTGCCCTCTTCTGGCCTGCAGGGATACATGCAAACAGAACACTGTATACATAATAAATAAATAAATCTTTTAAAAAGATTTATTTATTTTATTAATAATTAAATATTTTTTATTTATTTTATTAATAATATTTTAGTAATACTTTTAATAACTTTTACTAATTTGTATGTGGTGAGTATCTTGCCTGCATGTATGTGTACCACCTGCATGCAGTACCTGAGGAGGCCAGAAGAGGTAGTAGTATCTTCCAGAGCTGAAGGATGGTGCTTTGCTGCTTGTATGGTAGGAACCAAACTCTGGTTCTTTGCAAGAACATCAAGTGCTCTTAACTGGGGAGACATCTTTCCAGTCCCCAGATTCTTATTCCTTTTGTGTATCCACTTGTAACCCCTCACTTTACCCCAACACAAAGAGTTTCAGATTTTATCATCAGGAACTTGCTAGGGTGTGTGTTTACAGTCTAGAATGTAATTCCCTGAGCATGGTGTCTGAGATTTCTAGTCTAAGAAATCTTCTCCATTGCAAGTTGGTTTCATTTCCTTTATCTGAACCTTTTTTGCCTATCCAGATCCCCAACACGACCCACTACACCCCTTAGGCCATCCTCCAATCTAATCTTCTCTGTGCTTTGAAATATTTCCCCACTTGATCCTTTGATCCATTAATTTGTATCTCAGTAGTGATTGATCTTTCCTTTCATTTAGGTATAAAATCAAGTACAAAAATCCTATCTCTGTCTTTAAAAAAAAATCACTCTACATCTGTTTATTTATTTGTGTGTGGGGGTACATGCACCACTGTGCACTTGTGGAGGTCAGAATTTGTGGGAGTTGGTTCTCTTAATTCCATCGTTTGGGTTCCCAGGATCAAACTCAGGTCATCAAACATTGTAGCAAGTGCCTTTACCTCTGAGTCATCTGGAGAGTCCTCTTTGGTTTTGAGACAGAGTCATATTATATAGTCCAGGATCTTAAACTTAAAACCCTCCAACTTCTGCCTTCTGAACCCTGGGTTACAGGCAAACCTGGTCTTCTTGTCCCTTTAGATACAGTGTTATTTCCTTTGTAGGCTCAGTGGGGCTCGGGGATTGGGGTTTTTGTGAAGTGTATGTTCCCAACACTTAGTCAAAGATCTGGAGGGAGGGAATGTGTTATCCTTTCTTCAAGTTTCTTGTGGGAGCACAAACTGTGTCCAAGTTCTCCTCTGAAGCAGGGAGAAAGATACCTGCTTGCAGGTCTTTGCATTCCTCTCAGAGGATGGAGAAGAGAGAAGAGGGGGGAGGGAGGAGGAAGGAGGGAAGGGGGAGGAGGGAGGAGGTAGGGTACTATACACCGTCCAATCCTTCTTGCCACTTTGGGATCCAGAAAAGCAACATACTCATGTGGAGGTTGACATCAACTTTATCCTTAGGAGTCACAAGATCTTTGGGATCCAGCTTTTTCTTGGGTTTAGTAGTTTTTTCTTACTCTGAGGATTTCCAGCAGTAGGGGATGGGCAAGCATTTTGACCTGTTTTCTCTCTTCTGAGACGCCTGCGGAACCCACAGCCTCATTTTCATTCATACACTCAGAGGCCTGGTGGCCACTGACCGAAGATGGGCATCCCTAGTTGGAAGGGACCGTGCTCCAGTTACCGTTTTCCTGGGATTCTAGTTATTGACTGCTGCTCAGCCTTGGAAGTTAAGACACGGCATTTCTTTCACATGTAGTTGGGAGACTTGTGCATTCTTATCAGAATGTCAAAGGAAGAACAGGAAGACAATGAGAAGGAAAAAAAAAAAAAGCAGGCAGGATAGCATGCCAAGAGATCTTCTGTGATGTTGCTCTTTTGACAATGGGTTCTGAATTCCAAAAGATTTCTTAAATTAGAGTCTCCTCTGTTAAATTAGTGCCCCCTCTGACATGCCCTCAACTTTCTAAGTGCCCAGTTTTATGAGGATATATACCAATGGGGTCTGTATTTCTGGATTTAATGGTTTTATGTCAGATCAACCACTTGGCCTTTATTCCCATACCTCTCAAGGGAGAAAATAGAAAAGCTGTCTTTTAACACAGCGGTCACATAAGGGCTCCTGTGTCATCATTTATATCCTTCTGAGACTTGTTGAGTGAAAGTGTCACACACATTTCTCTTTCTGTGTTCAGTAATTACGTTTCCATCTTTGGGTGTGCACATGTATCTATGTGCATAGGATTCGTGTATGTGTGCACGTGCGTGTGCATACACACACACATACACACACACACACACACACACACACCCCTACATAAGATTTTGGGTTTGTCTAAATGTACCTACTGAGCCCAATTCAATTGCTTTGTAAATAGTACCTGAAGAGATGATCTGACCTGAGAGTTCCAAACGATACCAAAGAATGAGTGAAAGAATCCTCTCTTTGTGGTAAGGTTATAATTCATGTGCACATAGAGTCAATCATGAAAACAGTTCACCAGTGGGGTCTGGAAACCAGTTGGCCCCTTTGCCCTCCTTCTGGACACCAACCTCTCTGTGTACATTAGTCTGACTACTTAGTGTGAGGTTGAAAGCTTCAGTCAAGAGCTTCTCTTCCCAGTCATAGCTTGACATTCAGTCATTGCAGCTGGACCTATGACTTATGTATGTATGTGTATATATATGTATATCACATATATGTACACATATATGTATATCATATATATACACATACATATATATGTATATCATATATGTATATGTATATATATATTGCTGCTGTTCATGTTCTCCTCTTTTTTTTAAGATTTATTTATTTATTATGTATACAGTGTTCTGTCTGCATATACACCTGCAGGTCAGAAGAGGGCACCAGATCTCATTACAGATGGTTGTGAGCCACCATGTGGTTGCTGGGAATTGAACTCAGGACCTCTGGAAGAACAGCCAGTGCTCTTAACCTCTGAGCCATCTCTCCAGCCCCATGTTCTCCTCTTGACAGACACAGTGCAGGAGCTCTGGGAACTGCCATCCCTGTGTGTGTGCCGAGCTCACGGTGACTGAGGTGTAGCAGTTTCATTCTGTTGTGATAAGACAGCCTGGCCAAAACAGCAACTCGGTAGTTGTGGGGAAGGATTTATTTGGCTTTTACTTCCAGGTCAAATCTGTCATTGAGGGAATTCAGGGCAGAAACACAGGGAGAAACTTGATGTAGAAACCATGGAAGACCACTACTCGCTGGCCTACTCCTTAAGGGCTCATGCTCAGTCAGCTTTTTACACAGCCCCAGGACCACCAGCTCGAGAAAGGGGGGCCACCCACAATGGGCTGGGCCCTCCTCCATCAATTAATAAACAAGATAATTCCTCACAGACTGCACCCATAGAGCAACCCAATCTAGGCAAACCCTCAGCTGAGGTTTCTTCCGATGATTTCTGGCTCTGTCAACTAACATGTATACGAGTAAGTACATAGGCTATTCATTGTACTCTTGCTGACACATTTAATCTGGCTAGCACCCATCAGAAGAACCTTAGGGAACATGACATCTGAGACTCCCTGAAGAAACAGTGTCTGAGCTGTTCAAACATAGGTGCTCTTCCTGATGGCTGGGTTGTCCATTGCATATGTGAATACTAAGATCTTCTCAGGCCCTCACTGGTAAATCTTCCATTCATTCTGTGATTGCTTAGAATTGGAGAGAAATTTCTATTGCACACCAGAATAAAAAAAAATGTATCTATCTAATATATATTATAATTATGCCACTGGCACCCTGAAACCACAGGGTTCACTCCTAGCCGTTAGTCAATTACCACATGCCTTTCTTTCATGGGATGTAGAAATTAAAAAAAAAAAAAGATTATTTGTTTCAAAGCCTCTCTCTGCCATCTGCCATCTATTACACAGACTCCTTGGAAGTAACATAAAGGGTGGAATTTTAATTACAGATGAGGGTACCATTCTCATTAGCCGGCCAGCTAGGCCCCTGGCTGCATGTGCATTGGTTTAGGGGGAGAAATTATAAGACCTAAATAGGGGTGACTAACAGGGGCATCGTGAGGTGAAAGAAGAATTTACAAATATTTGAAAGCCACACACACACACACACACACACACACACACACGCACACAAAAAAAAATGGGAAGGAGCATTTGCACACGGGTAACTGTAGACTCTAAAAGTTAGGAAGAACCTCAGATGTCATTGTTAAGGTTACAAAGGTTTTTCAAATGAGCAACAAAACATTCTAAAATTGTAGAAGCTCGACAGCTGTAAAAGTAAGCTTATTTTCTAAGAAGTTCAGACTAATTTTACAGACTTATTGACCTCAGCTTTTAAAACTACCAAACCAACATTTTAAATTTGGTCTTTATATGAAAGGAAAATACATATCAGTAATGACATTTAAGAATATTTTCTTTTTTATAGAGTTCCCATGACATCACACACAACTTTTTCCATTTAAACCTTCCAAATATCCACAGAAGCCTTTTTTTTTTTTAAAAAAAAATAAGACCATTAAGAATATAGCTTATAGCTAGGCTTAGTGGCACATGCCTTTAATCCCAGCACTCAGGAGGCAGAGGCAGGTGGACCTCTGAGTTCGAGGCCAGCATGGACTACAGAGTGAGCTCCAGGACAGCCAGAGCTATACAGTGAAACCTTGTCTTGAAAAAATTTCTATATATTTATTACATTTTTTATGTTATGTGTATGAGTGTTTGCCTGCATGTATGTGCACCACATGTGGGCCTGGTTCTCATGGAGGCCAGAAGAGGGAGTAGGATCTTCTGGAACTGTAATTACAGATGGTTGTGAGCCACCATCGGGGTGCTGGGAACCAAACCCGGGTCCTGTGTAAGAGCAGCAAATGCTCTTAATCATTGAGCCAGCTCTTCAACACCTGTTTGTGCCAAGTCTTAAGAGGATATTACTGTTCTGATTTAAACAGTAAAAGAATCATATGACTGCCATGCCCTGCCTATCCTTGAAATGAAGGCAAAAACCAGGCATAGGTTTTTTTTTTTTTTTAAGATTTATTTATTTATTATGTATACAGCATGTATGACTGCAGGCCAGAAGAGGACACCAGATCTCATTACAGGTGGTTGTGAGCCACCATGTGGTTGCTGAGAATTGAACTCAGGACCTTTGGAAGAGCAGCCAGTGCTCTTAACCTCTGAGCCATCTCTCCAGCCCCCAGGCATAAGTTTTTAGTTGAACTTTTCTTACTGTGTCCTGTCATGGAAATCTGTGATTATGGGTTAACTACAATGTCCACTAGGCAGATATATTTCCTTCTATTTTATGGCTTTAAATTAGCCATGTAATTTTTTTTAATCTGCAGTCATCATAATCAGTGGATGATTTGACAATGTTTTTCTCATACAAGGAAAGGTCACCTGTCTTGTGGCTAGCACCTGAACATTTAAACAAGCAACTGTTTCTTTTCTTTTCTTTTTTTTTTTTTTGGTTTTTCAAGACAGGGTTTCTCTGTGTAGCTTTGCGCCTTTTCCTGGAACTCACTTGGTAGCCCAGGCTGACCTCGAACTCACAGAGATCTGCCTGGCTCTGCCTCCCGAGTGCTGGGATTAAAGGCGTGCACCACCACCGCCCGGCTGCAACTGTTTCTTGAAAGTTTCTGATACAATCAATCTGTTTGCTTACTGTTAGTTGCAGAAGGTTTCAATATGGCCAGTCCACTTGAATATGACCTTTACAACCTCAAAACATTTTTAGTTCAGAAAAAAAAAGTGACTGACAAGGAGAAACATTAGATTAGCAACCAGTGCCTAAAAAAGGCATCCAATTTTAAAGTTTTTTAAAAATCTATTTGTATGAGTGTTTTGCTTGCATGTATGGATGTACATATGCATGCAGTGCCTGCAGAGGCCAGAAGAGGTTGTCAGATCCCCCAGAACCAGAGTTACAGATGGTTGTGAGCCGCCATGTAGGTGCTAGGAACTGAACCTGGCTCCTCTGTAAGAGTAGCAAGTGCTTTTAATCACCAAGCCATCTCTCTAGCCTGATTTTTAATTATGTGTATGGGTGTGTGGGCTTGTGTGTGGGTATGTGCACATGAATGCAGGTGTCTCAGAGGCCAGAAGCTGCCTGAGGTGGGTACTGGGAACTGAACTCAGGTTCTGTGGAAGAACCTCGGCCATTCTTAACTGCTGAGTCATCTCTATTGGGGAATATTATTTTAAGGTGTGTTACTTTTGTTTATGTTGCATTTGTTTAACTCTGTGAAGCTGTGTTACTGTGCTTGTCTAAAACACCTGATGGTTTAATAAAGAACTGAACGGCCAATAGCCAGGCAGGAGAAAGGATAGGCAGGGCTGGCAGACAGAATAAATAGAAGGAGAAATCTGGGAAGAAAGAAGGAACAAGAGAACTTGGAGAAGAGGAGGACTCAAGGTGCCAGCCATTCAGCTACACAGCCAGCCACGGAGTAAGAGTGAAAGTAAGATATACAGAAGTAAGAAAAGGAAAAAGCCCAGAGGCAAAAGGTAGACAGGCTAACAAAGTTAAGAACAGTGGACAAGAAACATGCCAAGCTAAGGTCAGGCATTTACAACTAAGAATAAGCCTCCATGTGTGATTTATTTGGGAGCTGGGTGGCGGGCCCCCTAAAAGAGCAAAAACAACCAACAGCAATCTTTTCAGTCTCTAATGTATTTTTTGATAGATGGATTCTAGTGCCAGCTCTGTAACTATCTAGGGGAAGTGAGGCAAATCACTTCATCACTTTGGTCCAACTTACATTATCTCTGAAGAAATACCTTATTCCTTCAACCTCAAGTTGTCATAAGGGGAATTTTACAAAAGCATTACCTGTCATCCTTGGTAGGCAACCACACCACTTACAGAGAATGTGTATAACTAAAGGGACCCAAATCTACCACCATCAGGGATCAGGATTAAATTGTTCCAGGGATGAGGTCCTGCATTCTCCTATTTTCACGCTTCCCCCTGTAATTTTATTAAACACCCTACGTAAGAACAGCTGCCCAGGGGAAAAGCCTTTTTCTCTCTGAGGAAAGGATGGAAAACTAGCCTGCTTAGATGGGCGATCTGGAAGTTACTAGTTCATATTTCCTCATAGAGCAACACTTAGGGGTTTAAGGTTCGATCTGTTCTCTGTTGGCTATCTGCTCAAAGCAATCTATTTTCATCTTCCCAGTAGTATACCATCCAGGGATAGGTGTAGCTGGAGATTTCTCCAGTCCCACCGGGGCCCACAGTCAAGACAAATCTCTCTCACCCGCCGGTCCTGCAGCCACTCAGACCCAAACAAACACACATAGACCAATATTATTTAAAACTGCTCGACCATTAGCTCAGGCCTACCACTGACGAGCTCTTACACTTAAACTCAGCCCATTTCTGTTAATCTATATGTTTTCACGTTTTCCGTGGCTTTACCTGTGTACCTGTTACATGCTACTCCCTGGATGGTGGGCTGGCGTCTCCTAACTCAGCCTTCCTCTTCCCAGAATTCTCCTCTCTGCTTATCCCACCTATACTATACTTCCTGCCTGGTTACTGGCCAATCAGCATTTTATTTATCGATCAAATCAGAGCAACACCTTCACAGCATACAGAGTGATATCCACAGCACTTCCAAACATTATCTTTTTTTTTTTTCAAAAAGGAAGGTTTTAACCTTAACATAGTAAAATGTTGCTCTGTATGCTGTGAATCTGTTGCTCTGATTGGTTGATAAACAAAATGCTTATTGGCCAGTAGCCAGGCAGGAGGTATAGTACAGGGATAAAGAGAGAGGAGAATTCTGGGAGGTGGAAGGCTGAGTCAGGAGATGCTGCCAGCCACCATCGCCATGAGAAGCAAGATGTAAGATACCAGTAAGCCATGAGCTATGTGGCAAGGTATAGATTTATAGAAATGGGTTAATTTAAGATATAAAAACGAGATAACAAGAAGCCTGCCACGGCCATACAGTTTATAAGTAATATAAGTCTCTGTGTGTTTATTTGGGTCTGAGCAGCTGCAGGGCCAGGTGAAACTGGAGATAACTCCAGATATAGATAGGTGTACTGTAGAGGAAGCCTGGGCTTTTGATTAGTTTACAGTCGATTTAAGAATGTAAGCAGCTGAATTATTTTTTCATAAAGCTGGTGTTTAGATCCCTATTTTAACTACATGTCAATTCTTTTCATTGGTTTCTAGTATTAGCTTAGTGTCAGGTAGATTAAATAAGGCATGCTCTTAATGTCTTTGTAGTTATCCATGTTTCCTCTTCTCCAAGGTCTCCCATCAAATTTCAAGTCATGATTACATTGAGATATAGTGTAGACAGTAATCACTTCCATACTGTAGCCCAATTAGAATGCAGTTCCAATGCTAATCTCCTAGCACTGCATACAAAATGAAGCAGTACTCTACAGTGGGAACTGTGTTTACCTGCGAGTCCAGAAGCTTAAGATCAGTCCCAGGGAGTCTTGGGAAAGTTGAGAAGAGGGAATGGAAAGGGGAAATTGTGGGGGCCCAAATTACTCAAGGTCAGAGAATCTGAGCTTGCTTTTACCCAGCAGGGCTGCATAATGGGATGATTTGGCCATGGGTGTGGTTACCAGATGTTTTGAAGGGTCTATACTTGGCTGTATTTTGTGCTTTGATCTTGAAAAGGGGAGGTCTTTTGCCTCTCCCCTTGGCACTGTATAAAAAACCCTTTGGAATAAACCTTGAGGCAACTAGGTATTGACTCAGAGCCCTCCCGAAGCTATCCTGTGTCTCTGTCTTTCTTATCACCTCTATATTTCTAGCTATCATTTCCTCATTCCTCTATCCTCCCCCCAAGAACCCTTCGACAGGTTGGAGCTGGATGTGGGCAGACTCCCACAGGAAATTTAACAAGAACTAAGACTGTATGAAGAAGCCATATGGGTACTTATCATCTGGTAACCCAGTTAAACACTACAAGAGACTGAAGAGAGATACCATGCACAGCTTGATAATGCAACACCTAGAAGCAGTGGGTTACTAAACACAATTCCCAGTGCCAGGTGTGGGATACCTCTGTAGGAATTGATCAGGAAGCTTCTCAAACAATATAGGCTTTTCTCAGTTCTGATTGTTCACCTAGAATTAAGATAGCCTGTGACTTCAAGGCCAGACTGGTCTACATAGCAAGTTCCAGACCAGCCAGGGCTATACAGTGATACTTTGTCTCAAAACAAAAACAATTCTATTGCTAAGACATCACATACTTTGGTTGCAAGATAGAGAGAAAACAAACTGGAACTGAGCTGGAAACTTCCTCCCTCATGGCTAGCTTTCAAAGAATAGGAATGTGCAAAGCAAGAAGCTGGGAGAAATAGTTTTAATCAGCTGTAACTGATTCCTGCAGCTACAAAAATAATCTTCCAGGCAACACGTGCCACCTGCGCAATAGTGGCATGACTGTTATGGGAGCAATCGCCGTCCCAGATTGGATTTCAGGCCTGCTCTATAGAAGTGAAACCCATCTCTAGTCAACAATTCATGCCTGGGCCGGTCATAGGCCCAAGGTGTGTGGGGGCAGGGGAAGATGGGGACTAGGACTTAACTACGGTTGACTAAATTGGCATACCACCAAACCACCTTCTAAATGTTTATACTATAGACAAAGACTCTCAGCTTTAATCAGAGAATCCTCTTTGCAGTGAAGAGGGCTCAACGCAGACAATGGCTGTCAGAAATGCTCAGAACACGTGATGATTGGGCATCTAACCCTAAACATTTATAACCTCCTAAGGCTCAGGGAAGATTGCAGCAGAGGTGGTGGGGATAATGTGGGAGCAGGAAGATAGGAAGAAAGGCTGTGAAATGCCATCCTGTAGGCATGGCACAACCGTTGCAATCATGAACTCATAGCAGCTGCTACTACTGACTCTGGGCCACGGCTGGCCCTGTCAATGTGCATGGGGCCCTACTTACAGCTGAACTAGTTGTTACTGATAAGATTTGTTTTCAGGTGTGCACCTACTGCTGAGCCCACCATGCCCCAACACACGGCATGTTTACATGTCACAGACAGCCTTAGTTAAACTCAGTGGAATTCTCAAAGGAATGTGAGATTTGTAAGAAAGATGGAGCTAGACAGAGAGAGGGAATCAAAATAGAGTAGATGAGAATTAGCATGCATAATAGTGTATGAAACTGTCAAGAACTAAAAAGGGTCTTATGGTGGTCTAAATAGGTGTGGCCCCCATACTCATGTGTTTGAATGCTTGGCCTATAGGGAGGGGTACTATTAGGAGGTGTTGCCTTGTTGGAGGAAGTGTCACTGTGGTGGGGGGTGGGCTTCAAGGTCTCATATGCTCAAGCTATGCCCAGTGTGGTACCGTCTCCTGCTACCTGTGGATCAAGATGTAGAGCTCTCAGCTCCTTCTCCAGCACCATGCCTGCCTATATGCCACCATGTCCCACCATGATAACAGATTAAAACTCTGAAACTGTTAAGCCAGCCCCCCAATTTAATGTTTTCCTTTATAAGAGTTGCTGTGGTCATGGTGTCTCTTTACAGCAACAGAAACCCTAAGACAAGTCTCTTGATTTTTAAGCTTCCCCCTCCTCAAGTGAATATACTTGACTTTCAGCTCGCTCCTGAAGTGATTGTTGTGATGGATGGGACATATGTAACCTGATATACCCTTGAATGCTGTGGCCATCTGATGCCTACACAATAGGTGGATGATGCCATCCTACCATTAGCTCTAAGTTTTATCCAGGAAAGGTAAGAGACCAGAATGATGAGTTTCTTCCTTCCTTTCCATCCCTAGGCCTGTTTTTGTAAGGAGGTTTTCTAGATGGTACCAGAGATGCACAGTCTCTCCCATTTCAGCAAATCTGAAGCATTAGCTGGTTTGCAAATGTTGTCCTTCCCAGCCACTGTTTACCCAGCTCACAGCCAACCAAAACATTCTTCCACATTCTGGAATTGAGAAACATCAGGTGCTCTTAAGAACAACATGATGGGCTGGGCGGTGGTGGCGCACGCCTTTAATCCCAGCACTCGGGAGGCAGAGCCAGGCGGATCTCTGTGAGTTCGAGGCCAGCCTGGTTTACAGAGCGAGTTCCAGGAAAGGTACAAAGCTACACAGAGAAACCCTGTCTCCAAAAACAAAACAAAAAACAAAAAAACAACAAAAAAAAATTATGAAAGCCAGGCAGCGGTGGTGCATGCCTTTAATCCCAGCACTCAGGAGGCAGAGGCAGGCAGATCTCTGTGAGTTTGAGGCCGGCCTGGTCTACAAAGCGAGATCCAGGACAGGCACCAAAACAACAGAGAAATCCTGTCCCCCCAAAAAAGGGACATTATGAAATGTGGTACCATAAAGTTCAGACTGTATCAGTGTTGGATTCTGGAATAAACAAATGGAGACTGACCTTGGTGGCAAGATGGTTAGAGCCTGTACCCACAGGCTGGGGTGGGAAGAAGCAACTCTCATAGAAGAACAGGTTCTAACACTATTTTCTCTCGTATCCAGTACGCACAATAAATGCTAATACACACTTAATTTTTGGAGTTGTGTATTCAATAAATTCAATAAACAGATAAGCAGTGATATACCAAATACAGGCATTATAAAGTTTTCTTTAAAATAAATGTTTGTTCAGAATAAAATGCTGTCACAAAAACCAGAATTGGAGTCTAATAACACAATTTAATAAAATGAGGCACAATGTTTAAGGCAAAATTCATGAAGAAGGTATATAATCTAAGATCATATTTTTTCATGTCCTTTGGAGGAGGAGGCACAAGAATTTAAATAGTTTAAACATTCTTTTTAGAATATTAGCCATTATAAGGTAACATAAATTTGATACAATAGGACTATCTTTTCCAGAAAACAAACTCCATTATTAATTCATATTTCTGAGTTACATTTTAATTATGTATATACTTATACATATATTTCTAATACACAAGACTTTAGGTACTGAAAATTAAAGAAGTCAGAACATACATAATAATTTGACCAAAGTAACATCTTTTCAGCATCTTTTGTTGGTATTTGAAGCCCCCAACTTTATGAAAAGCTAAGGATGGTTATGCAGAAAGTCTTTCCCATTATGTTCTGTTTCTAACGAACACCAAGTGGGCTCAAAATGCAACAAACCTCATCATAAGTCTGCTGTGACTGTGAGAAAGTGACTACTGGGTCAACACTGTTTCTCAGGAACACCAGTGCTGAGCATGTGAACTGTGAGAACAGGGCCTCAACCATCCCTGTACACAAAACCTAGTTATGGTTCCAGTAACAGCAATGCCAACCTCCTCCTAGTTTCTTTCCCCAGCTTAAGTTTTGAATAATACAATTTTATTCAATTTATTCATGGTCAAAAGAATAAAGTATGTTCTAGTGAATACAGACAGTTCTTTGCATGTTAATAACCTTCACTAAGCTACTAGATTTTATACATACATGATACACACGAGACTGAATAGTATACCAATGACTGAGGCTGACTGATGCTAAATAAAAGCCTAGCAGCACCCATCAAAACCACCTTCTATGTGTTCAACTTTGAGTTAGTGGAATGCTTCTGAATCCAATCCTTAGTAAATATCGATCAAGAAAAATGTAGTAAGAATGGTGGCACTTATACATATTAAACTATCCCCACTTCGGTCTATAGGAAAACTGGTGATAAAACATGCTAAACCTCAGTGACAATATTTTCTAAGAGGATATAAATATGACAGCAGTGGAACTTCTGCTGTCCTTTGTGGGAGCATATACATTTAAATAAAATACTATATAAAAGGTACACCTTTCTACTGGGGGCAGGGTGGTGGTGGTGGTGGTGCTTGATCCTTGGTTCCGGAGGGCTCTGATCTCCCGGCACAGTATGATTAAGATTCCCTCCCCAGAAGCCCTACACACACAGTGGGCCCTGTTGTGGGCAAAGGAATCCCTCAGGATCAGTTTTTTTCTTTTCAAGTCAATGCAGAAGATCACACAGCCATCACTGACAACTTACCATATAATATACGTTCTTTCCCACAGTTTGGGTTAAATGGAAGACTTAAGGCACTTACTTTCAGACCACAAAGGATATTGCTACCCATGATACTACCAAAAAGATCACACTATGATGAAAACATCAAACTGCATGCTACTGAACTAATGTCATATAACATTAAGTGCTTAATATACAGACAGTGAAGGCTGACTAAACACTTTTCTAAGCAATGGAACAGAACTATGTGTACATGTCACACTGCATAAAGCCTACACAGTACCCTTCACTGGGGTTACATGCCTAGTCTAACTCAAAAACTCAGTATTTTGGACTAAATGGAGAGCAATATTTATAATAAAATCTCTACTTTTAGATGAAAGGCAAGTCATTTAGGTAAAAATTAGGCACTTCAAAACGAAATGCAGCTAAATAATTTTACATATATACTTTTACTAGTAAAGTTGTATCTACAAGCACTCACATGGAAACTCACATGGTTTTTTATGTAGTCACTACTAAACACTTGATTTGCACTAAAACACACACACACACACACACACACACACACACACACACACACACACCAGAAAGGTAAACATTCACCAAGGCTACCTACTGTATTATAAACCAGACCAATGAAGAAATACTTTCCAACTCTGGGAAAAGCAAGGCTGAAAACAAGCCTATATCTTGCTGGCTCTGCTTTACCGGGAGCACATGGAACAGCCTCCAGCAGCAGGGACCGATAGAATAATAACAATAACAGTAATGAACTTGGTGATAAGGTTTTTAGATGGCAGCAGTAGGCCACTTTACAAGTCAATTTTAAAACAATTCCTTATTACTCTAGAGGGCTTATTGGCTCAGGGATTTCCCTGGTACCTATGACTTCTCTTTCCCTATCCTTTGCTGCTTTTCAAGATTTGTCTTACATTCTAGCAAAGAGACTCTTGAGTCTTCATTTAAACCCAGTATTTCCAGTGTCTGTTAGAACTGCGGTGTTTGCAGTACCGTGCTGCACTATTGAGGGCCGCCTTTTATTTTTATCTGTATCACCCCCAAATATCTTGTATTTGAAGTCAACTTACAATGTATGCTTATTTTTAATATTGGCAACAAAATTTTAACATGGAGATCTTTAGGCCAAGAGGCACCTTTGGCACATTTCCATGTAAAATACTGAGCTGGGCTCATGGTTTACACTTGTGATCCCAGCAGCTGGGAAGCTGAGGCAAGAGCATTACAAGCAGGCCAGACTGGGCTATATAGTGAGTTCAAGGCTAGCCTAGGCTCCACAGCCAGGCCCTGTCTTAGGAAACAGAACAGCTGTATTACGAACATTAGCTCTTGCTGATTCTGAAACTCTAAGAGTTCAATAGCTGGATATACATGGGGCTTGTAACTAGCGAGACAGACTACCACTTAAAATACCTTCTGCTGACTTCAGAGGATGATCATATTATCTCACCAAGTCAATGTCTGTAATTGGTTTTTTAAAAAAGGAAAAGTATGAAAAAGAAAGAAGAAAAATTTTTAGCAATCACTGGCAGTAAAGGATAAGGCCAAAGATGAGCAAACAAGGAAAACAAAAAGGCCAAACAGCTACAAGAGATTGATTTCACTAGAAGCCACACATGCTATACTTGGACTGTGGCTTGCTCAGCATGCACAAGGCCCTGCGAGCTATCCCTATAATCCCTACCGCTCCCAAAAAGACAGCTGCACGCAGATCAGATCTGGTATACTGTTCACAGAGTTTAACTATACACATAAAAAACCCACAATGAACACTTTGTTGACAGAACACCATAGGATACAACTATATGCCACAGGCTGGAATATTTACATTTATGAAAGATGAAACAGTATGCCTTCTTTCTAGAAGGCTGGAAAGGGTATGTATGTATGGTTAGATGCTCTATTTACAAGGCTATTTACAACAAGTAATTCCTAAAGGGCTACTCAAGCTATTATTTAGGTCAAGATAATTATTACAAGTATTTAAACCAGAAGAATGTGGTCCCATTAATTTGAATGTTTTCCATGAAAACATTCTATGTTGTTTAACTAAAGTTATCTAATTACAAAGCATTTACAGTTTGACACTTGGGTACGGCCCAGGCATCTCTGCCTTTCCTAATCTTGCAGTCTACAGCTTACAGTTGCTCACTAGGTAAAATATAAACTTTGTAACTTCTATTATACAATTAGTTAGCAGTAGAAACATCACTTCTATAAACACAGGAAGAAAATTTCTAAATTAAAAAAGAAAAAATAATCTTACTACACTATTCCGAGGGAAAGGTAAGGGGACTCACTATAGCAGCGTTTCACAACTGCAGCCACGAAACTCTCATGTTTCATGACGTAACACAAACACACACAAACCCTGAATTACCCTATAATCTACTAATATAGTTTACTAAAATAATCTACTAAAATAAAAATGATATATACAGGAAACCTAACATGCGAACATTCTCAGCACACAGTTGGCCTCTAACAAAGCACTCTTTAAGAGATCACCTGACACCCTAATGCAATCTGAAACTACCTTTAGCACTTACCAACCAGCCTTCACGCTATTACAGGTTGCTTACTTAATCATCAGTAGTGAGAGTTAAAGATTTTCTAATGTCAATTTAGAGTTTTAATATTATATTGCATAATCAACTAATTAGTAAAATTTGTTAATTTCCAATGACAATAATTTGTGTTACTCTTTTTCTCCTAAACCTTAAGGATGCAACGTTTTATTAGTGTTTTCTGTCTTATCAATACCTCCTTCTCCATGTTCAATGGTCACACCAACTTTGTGAACTAGTCTACTGTGGATGGACATAATGAGCTCTACTTCTGACTCCCTTCAACTGTCATGCTATCTAGTTGTAGTTTGTCTTTCAAATGCAGAGAAAGTTTTGGTTTAGTATACAAGAAGCAAAGGTGACACATGTGACAGTTAAAATCCACCCCACCCCACCCCCACTATGAGACAAGTTTTCATGTATACAGCCCAGGCTGGCCTCAGCTTCACTATGGCGCCTAGGCTAACTTTGAACTCCTGACCTTCTGCCTCTACCTCCCAAGTGCTGGTGTGGAGGTGTGCACAACCATGTCCAACTTTTCTTCATTTAGTCCATTATTATACAGCAGCTTCTCTCAGATTACTTGTCATCTAGATTTTTCTGTCAAGAACGATTATTCTCTTTTGGCGAACAGCTGGATCCTGACTGTAGCCTTGCTTACACAAGCTCACTACAGTTAACAAAATGAAGTTAAGATAGCCATGGAAGCAGGTGGTGGCGAACACCTTAATGCCGGCACCAGGAGGTGGAGGCAAGTAGATCTCTGAGTTCCCGGCCAGCCCATTCTACATCAAGAGTCCCAGGCCTGCAGGACTCAGGGACTATCTATAGGGTTTACTTAGTCTGTGAAAGCAGAGTTCCAAGTGTTTTGTTTGCATAGTGTCGGGTTGTAGGTTGCTCTGAAGTCATTTCTAGAATAAGCTTCCATATCCTTGCTAGGATTAAGGCACTGTAACACATCACAGCTAGACTGCATAAGGTTAGTAACAATCACACCAAACAAGAGCTGAAGTTTAAACAGTCCACTGGAAAGTGATAGTCCTTACTGTACCAGTCAGTTGGTCAGAAAGGCTCAAGTCAGGGGTGACACAGGGGAAGGCCCAGTCTACTCATGGCAGAGTGTTCAGCACAAACCAGGACAACTCTGGAAGTACAACTGTCATCAAGTCTTAACTGCTCCAAGTGACACCACTCCAGGCTGATGATGACTGCTCTTCAGGGTGTACCATTCTGCTAGTGCTTCATCAAAGACTTCAGTGAAAATTGTGACCAAACCAGCTGAACTGAATTTTGAACTGCCATTCAGAATAAATTACACTCAAAGAATCTAAACATGGAACTGGACTCAATCTTGCTGAACAGATAGATGCAAAACCTTTTACATCACTGCAACTCTTACACGGACATTCAAGATGAAAACACTAAGGTTTCCCATCAACTTCAAGCTCCATTTTCTTTTTAAATATCTTTGCGTAGTGTTTAGTATTTCTCAAGACCCACTGCTGCTCAACCAAGAAGAACTTTCTGCATTCTGTGTGCAGCAACACTGGCTTCATCTTCTGAGTCGGACTCACTCTGGGATGTGGAGCTGTGTGATGCAGAGCTACAGGGGGAAGAGCATTCTGGAGAACACAAATAGTGCATCAGGGGGAGGCGATACTTCCCACAGAAGTCCACAAACTTAATCTGTCTGACACAGCAGTCAAAATAGACGCCTAGAAAGAAGAATATAAGAAATCAGTCAAAGAAAAGAGCCATAGTTTTTTCTAAAACAAAAACAAAACAAAACACAACAGAACAAAACAGCCCTTCCCATCATTCTGGAGAAGCTTGACCTCCTGCTCCTCCTGCCTCCACCTCTCCCAAGGGCTTAGGATTAACACATGTGCACCACCACTGGGAGAGCAAAACTGACGGAGACAAAATGTCATCTTACATTTACGCAGGCTCTAAATCTGGGATTAAGCTGATGATCTCATTTAGCACATACAAAATCAAATACACGTTGGTAGATTCAAACTGGTAATTCCCTTACTTGGTTCTTAATTCAGTGCTCCTGAACTATGCTCCTTCAGTGAAGCAGAGCTACAGCCAGAGCTGAGAGGAAAGCAAAGGTCACTGTGTCTCCAGACTCTAGCTGGTCCTTTAGAGATACCTTACACATCCCAGTCCATCCCTATGGCCGCAGTATAACCAAACTATGGAGATCTGTGCCCATTGTCTCTATAAAGAGAAATCTCAAACTTCAAACCTAAGTTTCCCAATTTCTCTCCATCACACGATGGACCAAAACCAAGTGATGTGGTCTAATAAAAGGAAAACTCCCCACCGATAAGATCCCCTCGATAACCTTTTTACTTATCTATTTAATATTTAAAGGCAGGATCTTACTGTAGTCTTGGCTGGCCTGGAACTCTGTGTAGACCAGGATGGCCCCCAGCTCACAGAGCTCCACTTGCCTGTGCCTTCTGAGTACCGGAATAAAGGCATGTGTCACCAAGCCTGGCTTTCCCATAAGCCTTTATGGTTTACTACTCTGAACAACTTAGAAAGTAGATGCAGTCAACAGGTTTATAATAAATCCTCATAACTACGTTAACTTCCTGTAATACTAGTCATTTCTAAGCTTTCAAACTATACAAAGAGAAAGTGTCTCATAAATGAGATGATTTTTAACTTACATTTCAATAAAGAACCTGGGGTGGTGGTGGTAGGAAAGCATGTAAAATGACTGATTTTTATTTTATTGATTTATCCATGTTATCTGAAAATTTAACTTGTAATTTTTAAGGCATTCCTAAGATAAACAGCTCTTTAGAATACTAAAGAAGTCCATAAAAACCCAGTGAAGAGGAGAGAGTACTTTTCTCTGTAGAGCCCATTTCTAGGAGGACGGATTCTGGGCACACTGGATTTCACAGGAAGCAATGATGTGAATGCTGCCTCTTACAAGTCTCCACACCCCAGTTTCAAGAGTCCCCTGCCACTGCCAAAGCCACTTCAAGACAGAGGCTCACCAAGACAGCAACCCTTGCTTCTGAGCAGAGGTGGCCAAACCAGCTCAGAGAATGCTTTTCTTTTTAATCCAGTCTTTTTTAATCTTGCAACAATCTTTGAGAAATGTAACTTTTGTTTTCCTCTTTTACCTATAAAATAATCTTAAGACAAGATGACACTTTCTGGGAAGTATCTTACCTGGCTTTGATAACATTATGCAACATTTTCTAGGTATTCACACTCATCCTCACACTAGTTCCTTTCTATACTCATTAAAAATGGACTTATTTAAAAGTAGTATTTGTCTCCAAATGTCCTAAATGCAAATCTTGAACCATGGATTTAAAGAATATCAAGTTCTTTTGTACATCCAGAAATGGGCACACACTCAGTCTGCTCACACACATCTTTAAGCATACCCTAACTATATCTGATACAATGAATAGTGAACCTTCAAATAAACATGAAAGATGACCAAACATTTCAAAACTCTTTGAAGAAATTAGAACCATTTATACTTTTTGTGTTTCCTTTCATTTTGTCATCTTGCTTCCAACAGAATGTTCCAAGACAGGATGAGATTTCCTGGGTATTTTCCTTGTGTTTGAAGCCAACTTTAGTATGAAAATAATTTTTAAGAAGGAAGGAGGCTCAGGGGTTAAAATGTCTTATTTTCTAGTAATCGCTTTTGTGTGAAAGAAGCTTTAGCTAATTTAAAAAACACAACATCAAAGTTTAAAAACAGCTAAATGAGCAAAGAGACCAACATGAGATTCACTTACCACCACACTTTGGGTTCGGGCAATTGCTGGCTGACCCCAAGTATCTAAGAAGATTTCCAGGAAGATCATAGGGAGTGTAAGAAATACTTCGGATCTTAATGGTCCTTGCAGCTAATTCCAGAAGAGTTGGAGGGTCATATGTTAAATCTCTAACAAAACGAACAACCAATGGATTTCCTCGCAAACTCAACTCTTCCAGATGAATGAGGTTGAGGATCTCTCGAGGCAGATATGTCAGCAAGTTATTGTGGAGACTGAGGGAACGAAGTGAATGCAACCTGGATCCAACACAACACAGAAGCCAAAGGCAACCAGTAAGTAAAACCGCTTAAGAAGTTACCTTCACATACATTTCTGTATGGACACAAACTCGGCTATGTGTGCATATACAGGGTCTGAGCTTCTGTATGAATGAACAATTAGGACTGAGGTTAATGAAGGAAAAATGATTTAAACCAGCTCAGAATACAGTTTTGTAAATGCTACCACAGACTTTCCCTCTGGGATCTTAAGAGTACTTAAAACATTTACAAAGTATTCTGATGTCCTAGCTGAGATAAATGATGGATTTAAAGACAGTGGAGGGCATATTTTATCACTTAACAAACCTAAAAAAGATTTTACAGGTAAAAGAGGAAAACAAAAGAGTGTGCTTAACATCAAATACATATTGCCAAATTCCACAAGACCCAAGGAAAAGCTATGCCAAATTACTACTCTTTTTTTTTTTTTAAAAAACAAGAAGAAAGGTGAGGGGCTGGTCAGTCAGTAAAGCCTCTGTCTTGCATAAGGACCCAAGTTCAATCCCCAGCATCAATGTGAAAACACCAGCAAAAAATGTCAGGTGTGGTGCATACTTGTAATCCCAGAGGTAGTTTCCTGGGGGCCTTCTGGCCAACTAGTCTAGCCTAATTGGTGAACTCCAGGCCACTGACAGACCCCCAACTCAAGGAAATGAATGCATACCTGTACCTACCTGCATGCACGCGGGGGCGCGCGCGCGCGCGCGCGCGCACACACACACACACACACACACACACACACACACACACACACCAAGCTGAGCAAATACACTTAAAATAAACCAGAACACTTAAAAGTAAAATTAAAAATTACTCAGCTCAACAGACTTTTTAAATTAGTATTATTAAAGAATACCTATTTCTTTTCCTTTTCTTTTTGAATCAAGGTCTCGCTAAGTAGCAGCTCAAGTTGGTCTTGAACTTCAGACACTCCTGTCTCAGCCTCCCTAGTGCTGAGATTATTGGCATACTCTTAATTCTTTTCATACAAAGCACAAGAGAGCTCCAGATCGTGACTGCTAACCACAGAAGCCTGCATCTAGAAGCCGAGACTACTTACTGTGAAAGTTGAGGAGGCACACTTTGGATTTTGTTGTCACATAACACCAAGTAATTCAGAGAAGGGAGATTTGCTAATTCTGGTGGGATTTCTTTAATGAAGTTTCCTCCAAGGTATAAACATTCTAAACTGCAAAAGCAAGTTTTTAAAAAGTAAATAAATACAAGTTGGTCAAGATACTTCACTGTCTCTACTAAAATGGACACATTTCATCTACTCATTCCCCAAATGTCTCACTCAGGATTGCTATGAGCTAGCCAGTGGTTCTCAACCTTCCTAATGCTGCGGCCCCTTAATACAGTACCTCACGTTGTGCTGACCCCAACCATAAATTATTTTCATTGCTAAGTCATAACTGTAATTTTGCCACTGTTATGACTCATAATGTAAATATCTGACATGCAATTGGTCTTACGCTACCCCTGTGAAAGGGTCATTTGATTAAAGGGGTGGCAACCCACAGGTTGAGAAATACTATGCTAGGCAGTCTCCAGAAAGAGACTGCAATCCCCGGGGAGCTTATACCTTATCTTGCCAGACAAGACACTGTATGATTAAACGACCAAAGCAAGGCACTGACAAAGACTAGGAAGGGTCACAGCAGCTCTCGGTGGAAAAGCTTCCCCAGAGTAGTGCGAATCCAGCTGAGCTACGAACTTAGCCCTTAGACAGAGAAAAAAGAGAACATTTCCAGGTAGAGGAGGGGCTTTAAAGACTCAATAGGTACACCTGTTAATAAAAGAAGAGAATTTTTCCTGACGAACCCAGACAAGGCTGGAGACGCCAGATCACAGGCAGCCTGAGATTCCGTGCTGGCATGTTTGTGTTTGATGCAAGCACTAACAGACGGGCAATGGGAAAACCAATAGTCCTGCCCACCCTCCAAAAAGGACAGAAAACCATATATGAACTTTCTACGTTTTTTTTTTCTTTGCTCTTAATAAAACAAGTACATTCTTCAGAGGCAAGCTGAGTAAATTATGTAAAACCAACCATTAGCATGAAGTTAAACGTTCTAGGTAATCCTGTTTACTTAAAAAAATAACATCTTAGATGTAGGATGTATTGTGACAAAATGTAGCATTCTCTGGTGACTACAGAAAGGCTCCAAAGGGTTTTTGCAGGGAGGAGGTAGTCAGCTCTTACAATAGTCATAAAAATAAACAGAATGTACACACACAATGTATCTGGAACTTTCCCACTACTACTTTTGGTTTTGTTATTCTGCTCAGAACTATCATTCTTTCAAAGACTCTCAAATAAAACACAAGTAAATAACAAAACAACAGCTCTAAAGTGGCTACCACACTGTTATCCAAAATAGGAATTATCTGGAGGGCATTTCACTTTTTGCATGTATGTGTGTGCAAATATGCATGTGTGTGGAAGCCAGAATGGACTGAGTCTTCCTCCACTGAGCCCAGAGCGTGCAGATCCGCCTGCTCATCAGTTGTCTTTGGCGATCCCATCTCCACCTCAAACCAGACCCCCTTGCCACACTTTAATTTTTTGAAAATAATTTGATGGTGTGAAAAAGGTACTATTCTGCACTTTCCACCTACAGAGCTGCAGTTTTGTAATTAGTGAAATTTAGTATGTCTTTCTGCATTTCTGGTCATTCGCATATCCTCAGAGCAGTTCCTGTGTGTACCATTTGCCCATTTTCTCACGGGTTAGACAATTTCCACGACTTTGTGGAGAGCTTGGCTGTTAAGTATGTGTTCTGCATAGCTTTGCTCCTCTGTGACCTCCTTTTGCTTGTTTTGTATGTATTACAAGAACTCACGCTGACTTTGTAGAGGAGCAATTCACAGCGTTAGTCCCGTCATCTGCCTTCTTACTGGATGCTAGTCTCCCACAGAACCACGGCCATGTCCCCTTCAGGTCTGTCACTTCTGCTCCCGATACACAAAAGCTAAACAGCACAAACATCCAGGTTCCTGACTCCTCAAACTTCCTGTTAGAGTTTACTTAATTCATACGAAGCATTTCTGTTCCTTTAAATCCATCTTGATTTGAAATCCACTCCCCCTGATTATCAATACTTCTCTTCCAGCTTTTGTTGTAGCTGTTAGCATTTATTTCAATCAATTCTACCACTTATTGGCATAAAAATCAGGGCCAGTTACTGGATGCTTATAAAAGATAGCATAGAATTATAGAGCACATAAAATACCCAGTCAACAAACAGGAACACCTACCATGTGCCAGGCACTATTTCAGGGACTACATTGTCAATCGGTTGAGCTGTTGATGAGGCAAGTCTCTTAGGGCAGATAATACTCAAAGGAAAAATGGAGTCAATCAGGTTGTAATGGGAGGTGACTACATGGGTGGCCAGGGAAGCTTTCCTTTAAGAGATTCTGAAGTGTGAGCAGAGCTGAGTGAGCTGCCATGAGCCCCAGATGGAAGGTGGTCAATGCAAGGTGAAGCTGGTGGATGGGTTTTACATGAAAGCTAGTTGCATCATCTCACTCAGTTTAGAAGAATCACAGTTAGCTGGATGAGTGTGTCTGACTGGAACCCAGTGTAATTCAGTTGAGAAGTAATACAGCTGCCAGGAATAGCTTTTCACTTTTAACTTACTAGTGTTTTTTTAAGTCCTCTCATGTACAAACGGGAACATCTTGATTGCTGCTATGTTAGGGTGTAGGCTCTACAACGGTCTATCTCAGGATACTGTCTCCCTTCAGTCCTGCCTTTTCTCACTGGCAGTTTTTCTTTCTTTCACTCATTTCCCCTACTGTTCTGAGCATATATGATACTTCTATTTGCTGGCAGACGTCCTCCAATCTCCTTCTCAGTCACTATGACCTCTGTTCCTTGGTGGCTGACCTGTTTCCTTCACTCTAGCAGCCCTAGTGGCTCCTACTACGTGTTCACACTCTGAATGCTTGGTTCCCAGCTGGTGCTGCTATTCTGGCAGTTCTGGAAACTTTGGGAGGGAGGTGGGGCCTAGCTGATGGAAGTGGGTCACTAGTGGCAGACCTCGGAAGGCTAGACTGCTCCCCTGGTTCTTGCCATTTCCCATGTAATCGCCAACCTCTGCCACACATTCCACCGTGAACTGAGCTGCCGCTATGCCTTCCAATCCCAGGCTGACACTGTCTGCAACTGTGAGTCAGTTCTTTGTCAAGCGGCTTGTGTCAGGAATTTTGTTCCAGTGAAGCAAAACCCATCATCAAGGCAGCTACTAAGTACTTCCTGAGCAGGAAGGCATACAGAGTGGGTAAGGTAGATAAGGTGGACCAGGCAGCGGAGAGCAAGGCAGGAGTCAGGGACTGGGTATTACCTTCAGAGGCCCATTCAGGTTGTGGATGGGGCAATTTGAGATTTCATCATGATACTCAGAATGAGCTGCAACTTAAAAATCATGAAATGTTTATTTCTAGAATTCTGCATGTAATATTTCTGGGCCACAGTTGATTGTAACTGGAAGCCAGTAAAGAAAATCATGAATAGATTTGGGAGGCTACTGTCTACTTTTTCCAAGAATTTTAATTGTGTTTTTCATAAACGTCCATTTCAAAACTCCCCTTACTGTTCCACTGAAAAGTTTCTTCCATTCCTTCTCTGAGTTAGGAAACACACTTCAAGTCCTTTACCGGTAGCCACCCATCAGATATTTTCTGAGGGATAATTGCTCCCATCTATTAAATTCCATCTGCTTTTTATAGCTCGCCTTCATTTGCTATGTGGTGATTCTAACAGTTAACCTGAATCCAAAGCTGTCTTTTAACTGTATCAATGGTACACTCTTCCCTATTTCTGATTATGTAAAGCTTTTCAAGCTTGCATTTCTCTCTAGACATATTGTAATGCTTGGAAAAGTCAAGCAGATAGGTATTCTGTAGTGTTTATAGTTTTCCTTCCTAAGATTGCTCTGTAGAGAAAAAACTACAACAACCCAACCACCTAAACCAAGAACCACTTTGGTGGTAAGGCTCAACTTTTCTAGTAGTAAATGTCTAAGTATTGATGAAGGACAAAGTCCTAGGCAGGGGCTTTGAGTCTACCAAGTATGGCTTAAGTGAATGCTCCGATTCTCAGAAAACCCTACTTTTCAAAGGCAGAGTTACTGGAAAAGAACAGAGCACTGAGCAGAGCACAGAGGCGCATGCCTTTAATCCAGCATACCGGGGCAGCAGCAAGCAGACCTCTGTGAGTCCCAGGTAGCCAGGGCTATATAGTGAGACTATGTCTCAAAACAAAACACAACAACAAAACAGTGTTCGGAGTTCAGACAACAAAACTATCCTAGAAGAGTAATTATTTTAACAAGAACACTATTGGGGAGAAAAGTTTACCAAACTTGGAAGTTTTTAATACAGGATTCAACAGGGAAATGGCAACATGCTCCAGGGCAAGGGTAAGTATGTCCTATTTACTTAGGGCAGTGTTAGGAACTGAATGCTGTCCTCCCAGGTTGAAACCCTAACCCTTAAGTGGTGTCATTAGGAGGTGGCTGTCTCTGGCGATTGGTCATCACAAAAGCTCTACATGTAGGCTGGGGACTGATGCACACAGAATAGATGCCATCCACCAGTGGCTACTATGACTTTGCCAGAGAAGGATCTGAAATTCTAATACATAACCAGGCCCGTGATTCTGAAATGATGTACTCATCAATTCTCTTTTGCAACTCATAGATATCACTAATCAGGTCACGATCAGAATACAAAACTTACACTGTCAGAATTATTTCTCACTTTCAAACTCATATAATCTCCAAAGTTCTAGGGACTTGAAATCTTTCAATGGTTTATGAGAATTAAGCTTCTAAGCAAACAACTGTTCCAAACATGCTTTTCTGTAGTTAGAAAGGCAACTGCTGAATTTAAAGCCAACTGTAGTGTTTAAAAGTTCTTGGGGGCTGAAGAGATGGCTCAGCAGTTAAGAGCACTGGCTGCTCTTCCAGAGGACCTGGCTTCAATTCCCAGCAACCACAGAACAGCTCACGACTATCTATAACTCTAGTTCTGGGGACCTGACACCCTCACAAAGACATACATGTAGGCAAAACACCAATGCACATAAAAGTAAATAAATTATATATATATATGTATATATCATATATATAAAAGTTTTAAGTTTTTACATCTGTCAGCCTTGACCTATTCCATTAGAACAACTTCCCATGTTGACATAGCAGAAACAGGAAAATACAACAAACTTATGGAATGAATCTTTCTTTCTTTCCTTCCTTCCTTCCTTCCTAATACTAATATACCAATCCTGAGTTTGTCCCTGAATGGTTTATCATCTTTTCAATTATTAGGGGTAGTGAAATGGGTATCTTTTCTCTGCTGAGGGTGAATGACTCACTGGAAAAACACACTGGGCACCCCGTGCCTACTGTCCCTTTAGCCAGTTATATATAGAGGAAATGCTTTTTGCTTCTTCAGTAAAATAAAGATACACTAAATGTAATTAGAGAGATATATTAGCTCCATATTGTATGGCTGGTTAAAGAAAAACTGAATTGAAGTGAAAAGGAAATGTACAGAGTTAGAAAACAAAGAGAAACACACACAACCAGATTCATACATTAAAACCAAAAACAAACCCAGGCTTCCTGAAGTCACATCCCTGTGTTGTCATAGATCTTCATATGCTATCACCTTCAACAAGCAGACAGAACAGTAGCTACAGAAAGGGAGGGGCACCAGCACACAGTGACACCGTAGGAAGATGATGTCTTCCTAGTCACTCATTTCTCACTCCAGCTGACCAGCACTGATTGTCCCAACACAGCAAACGCTTCACTTTAGTGGCCTTCAACTCGAAATATCCAATTGCCCTGATGTAGTTTTTAAGGGACTCTCAAACTTCCCTCTGCAACTTCACAAGCCAGGCCTCTATTGTCTGCACTGCTCTCAGGCTTATCTTCTGAGTTCCTACAACAGCTCACTAAGCCCTGAATATTCAACAGGTTATTTCTAGTTCAAAGTTCCAAAGTCCTTCCACAATTCTCCAAAAACCAAAGTCAGGTCTGTCACAGCAATACCCATGATCCTGATACCAATTTCCATCTTAAGTAGGGTGTCTATGGCTGTGATAAACATAATCAAAAGTAACTTAGAGAAGTAACAGTTCATCACTGAGGAAGTCAGGGCAAGAACTTGGAGACAAGAACTGAAGCAGAGCCATGGAGGGATGCTGCTCACTGGCTTGCTCTTCATGGCTGGCTCCACCTGCTTTCTCTCTCTTTTCTTTTTCTCTTTCTTCCTTTCTTTCTTTTCTTTAGGCTTTTTAAGACAGGGTTTTTCTGTGTAGCCCTGGCTGTCTTAGAAATCATCCGTAGACCAAGCTGGCCTTGAACTCAGAGATCTACCTGCCTCTGCCTTCTGAGTGCTGAGATTAAAGGCATGCACCACCACCTGGCCTCTTTCTTTCTTTTTAGTAGGCTGGTATTATAACATTTATTAAAATAATGCTACGGGTTAGTAGAAACAGCAAAGAACCCAATTTAGTCTGCTTTCTTGTAGCACCCAGGACCACTATCCCAGGAGTGATATTACCCAGGGAGCTGGGCCCTCCCACATCAATCATCAATTAAGAAAATGCAATCTTGTGGGGGTATTTTCTCAATTGAGATTCTCTCTTCCCAAATGATTCTAGCTTGTATCAAGTTGACATAAAACTAGCCAGCAGAATACCCCAACTAGAACATACTGGGAAATAGGTGCTCATGAATGTTTTTCTTTTTGAGTTGTGGTCAATGGTGTCTTAGAGACCCCTAAATATTACAGGTTATTGTCACTGCTTTTGACTGTCCTCCAGATCTTGATGGTAAGACCATACTGCTGAGGACAGTATATATTTGAACCATAAAACATGCAGAAATCAAATGGGTACTGGCCTGGGAGCTTCATCTCTACTGGCTGTCTGGAAGGTGTTATGTTCGATACCAGAAGAGAAAGGTAATCATTAATCTCACCAAGCTGTGAACCCTGCAAGCTACAGTAACTGGCCTGGCGAGACATGCCCACTGGTGCAGTGGTGGCACGAATGTTACTGAGTAGCCAACCACTTTCTGACTGGATGGAAGGCCTCTTCTATAAAATGGAACCCATATCTGGTTGTTAATGGGGCAAAAAACCCCTGTGGTTAGAGGTATGTCATAGGCCCTAGGGCAGAACCAACTATTATTACTCTATTAAATGGACAGAGCAATTATAACGACTCCTAACGACTTACTGCTATACACAGAAAAGTGCATCTCTCAATCATCATCAGAGACGCTTCTTCTTGAAGTAGACGGCAACTAATAAGAGACCCACAACTGGTCAACATGCAGAGAATCAGAGACTGAGGAGTGCTCAGCCCTAAATGGGACATCCATTTCACATCCACAGCCCCAAGGCTCAGGGATCTTTAAGGGGGGTGGAAAGGCTCTAAGTGCCGGAAGCGGTGGATAACTTCAAGAAAGCAGTATTTTCTAGACACAAGAGGACTGTTGCAAATACTAACTCACAGCAATTGTGGCAGCATGCAAATCCCAGCATGGAGTGGAGGATGCGGATACAAAGTCCCACCTGTAGCTGGAGTTTTCTGGCCTGCCAGCAATTGGGACAATCTCTCCCACTCGCGTCCCCCAAGTAAACACACAGAGGCTTATATTAATTTTAACTGCATGGCCATGACTCAAGCCTTTTGCTAGCTAGCTCTTGTATCTTAAATTAGTCCATAACTATTAATCTATGTATCTCCACATGTTCCGTGGCTTTACCTGTGTCCCATTAATGTTGCTCCTTGGGTGGCTCGCTGGCATCTCTTCCAGCCTTCCTCCTGTCTCTCCCTTTGAATTTCCCATCTGCCTCTAAGCTGCCTTGCCACAGGCCAACTGGCTTTATTTATCAACCAATCAGAGCAACACATATTCACAGTGTACAGAGAGCCTTTCCCCCTCACTTCCCCTTTTCTGTCTAAACAAAAAGGTTTTAACTTTAACCTAAAATTACATATAACAAAAAAGTTATCAAGCAAGAATTACAGTTATAATATCTAGTCTATTTGTATTTTGTAAAATTAAAATACTTTATCTATCCTATATTTGTGAGTCTAACGTTTCATATCTAATTTACCTTTTATCATAACCAAGGAAAATTGTAACTCTCTAGTCTTCAACTACATCAAAGACCTCAGAAAGATACAATATTACCTAAGTAAACAGGAAAAGCATTAAAAGCAACTTCCAAAAATGACAGAGACAGCTGCCTGCCATGTGATCGGATTAAGGGAGTGTGCTACCACTGCCTGACTTTTGTTTATGGCTGGCTATGTCCTCTGATCTCCAGGCAAACTTTATTTATTATTAACATACAAATAAAATATCACCACACCCACCAGTAGCTGAGGAATTACTTAGATGTTTGATGGCCGCTGGGAGGGAAAGGGTCAGTTTTCTTTAATGGTGTAACCCCCAGTAGGCCAACCACACTCCAGGACAGGCCCCACAACCAAGTGTAGCAGGGTAACATGAACAGGGAACTTGGTGGGTTTAAAAGAAAAACAAAAGAAAACAAAACCATCAAAAAACAAAACAAAAAGAGAGAGAAACTTAATTGGGTGTGTAGGTAGTATTGAACCTAGGGTGTGTGTGTGTGTGTGTGTGTGTGTGTGTGTGTGTGTCTATCATCAAAATACATGGTATGAAATTAAAGGAGATCAGCACAGGGAATCTGACACCCACAAATTCAGTGGAAGGTAAATTTTAGCACATTTTCCTACTTGGTGAGTTACCTCATTCCTAGGATAACCACTGGAGACTAGCTTTAACATTCCAGGGGTTATTTTTAGCTTTTCTTCTGTCACAATCCTCATATCTTCATCTTTGAAAACCACATTAAACAGACACCAAGAAAAGGTCACTAAAAAAGAGGACACTGCTTTTTTAAAAAGATGGGAAAGGGACCCACGAAACTCACTTGGCTCAGATTCAGTCTCCAAATGGCATCCAGGATGCCATCCAACCCATTTACTGAGTTTGGTGCTCAGGGAGTAATAAATCAAGCTCTTCCTCAATTAGTTTCTGAACTGAGGGAATGAAACTGAAGTTAGTTAGAAGAAGAAACGTCGAAGTGTGGACCACTCCCACCTTTTCAGCACGTAAATGAAAACAAGCCTGCCTACACAACGCCAAAACCTTACTTATTTTCGGAAGAACCTCATCTTTAATGAGCAGAATTTGTATTCATATAATGGCCTGATATATTCCAGGGGAATGAAGTCAGTCATAAAATAAATAAACAAGACTTCCAGCACCCATTTACTTGTTTTTTAAAGTCATCTTACA
>CABHPP010114398.1:0-21680 GCA_902168425.1 Peromyscus attwateri
TGGAGCATGAGTTCTATATCCCTCTTTTACTTGTACCTGATTGTGAACTAGAATCCAGAGTTTGGGCAGAAGACTATGAACTGCGCTCCTAACTATACACTGTGTCTCTCATATCAGTTTAGTTTGCTCTACCAGATTTTAAGGAATTTCATTATTTTTGTCTTATAAACAGTATATAATTTAGTAATAATTGAATAATACAATCAGAAGTCAACTAGAATTAATTACCTTAAAACAGATAAGTGGGAATACTTATATTTGTACTCATAATAATTTATTCACCTATGTGATGGTTGAGATTAAAAATTCTCATATTTGTAGAATTATGTCAATAATAAAGTTTATCTTATGTTATAATCAGAGATATAATATAATGTTGAATAAAATGTGTTAATTTAAAAATAATTTCTGAATGCTTGACTTTAGATTAATATTTCACATTTGCTGAAGCAACTCCATTAATAAATGTATACATAAGGAGCATAAATTCTGCCTCAAAGATACAGCTTCATTCCCTTGTAGCACTACACACAATAGCCAAGCAATGGAATTAACCCGTGTCTACCAGCTGATGAATGAATTAAAATGATGTCATTCACACATCACAATGGCAATGTATTCAGCTACAAAATATCATTTCTGACAACATGGGTTGAACTGGAAATCATGTTCAGTGAAGTAAGAAAAAAAAAAAAAAACAAGAGCCACATGCTCTCACTCATCTGTGCAATTAGAAGAGCTGAGCTCACAGAAGTTCAATAGAATTATGGTATCCAGAAGCCATAAGGAACAAGTGAGAGTTGGGGGAGGGGAGGGCATGTGTTGACCAATGGGAAAAAATCTGACCATGTGGGAGTAGCAAGCACTGAGTGTTTTGCACAGGGATTTGCATAGGGTGCTGACAGATAGCAGTAATGAATGGTGTGTTTCCAGAGGTGAAGAGGAAAGAGCCTGTTATCACTGTAAATAAATGGTGCATGCATAAAGACACACTTTTAACCTGTTTTTAACAACGCACGATGCACACATGCATCAAAATATCACATATTACCCAACTAATGTGTAAGTTTTCACATTTTTTATATGTCATTTAGAAGATAACTATTTTAAAACTTAAAGTATCTGGAGAGTATCTTCACTTCAGACAGCACATTAGATTGAGTAAAATAACTAAATACAGATGTTAAGCCATCTGGTGTTACTGAAAAAAAAGAAGTCCTTTCAAAACTGTGATTGAAAAGATCATTAATAAATGAATAAAATGGAAGTGGATTCATTATTATTAATTTATGTTTAACTTCACATGGAAAATTGGCAGATTTCAAATCTCATTCACGTGATTGAGACTGCTTTAAAAAGAAAGGAAAAACAGTTTCTGGTGAAATATCAGACAATAGGACTCACTCACTGAAGAACCTGGCTAGAATAATGATTCATTTATTCAGTAAGTTGATTTCACAGCCCCACCTGCCAGTTCTAGGCTCATACAACACTGACATTTACCCCTATGCATTTCAGATATGGATATCCTTGACACTGCAGACAGCAGTAGAATTCTCCTTTACCTCTTCTGGCCAGTGGGAATGTTTCATTCCTTTGGCATCTTCATCAGTGGGATGTATGAATTTGGAGAGTCAGGCTTTTCAGTCATTAACATTTGCATTTGTTTTTAGAAGATGGAAACTGTAACGACTTTATTGATAGTTACTGCTTAATTGTTTATTAGAGAGTCGAAAACACTGTATAGCACAGAGCAATGACTCAGGAACAAAACACGATATGATACATGTTATGAACACGATATGAACACGATGTGATACATGTAATTTGAAATTTATAGCAGTGATGTTAACACAAAGAGATCAGTCATAGGGATTCTAATGATTCATGTCAAAAGAAACTCAAAATAAACAGACATTTACAGTACAGTTTAACATCAACAACACAAAACCAAATCTCGGCTCAGGGAACATTCCAGAAGGTGGTGTAGAAACGTTATGAGTGCCAGAGGAATAGGTGAGGTTTTGCTGTGAGGTTTGATTTTGTCTCTAGAAATGTCAGGGAGACTATACCCAGGAAGCCTCAACAATATGGATGCCAAAATAAGACCTGAACATGGATGACACTTACAGATATGTCAGCATGAAGGGAGAGCTTTCAAGGGCTTCAACCCTTTACGAAACCTATAGACAATTAAGGAATCCTGACAGTCTAAGAAAATATTATTCTTTGGGGAAGAGCTGCCCAAATAGTTGGTTATCCAATACCAAGAGGTCATCCCTGAAACTGTATCCATATAAACATTATAAGGACTGAGCAGATTGCATTTATATATTTAGCAATATATACCCGTGAGGGTACTTGGAAGGGTGGGAGAAAGGAAAGGAAGTAGGAAAAACTGTGCAAATATATTTTAATTTCCAAAGTTAAAAAGGAACATTAATAGACTATTAAAAGTTAGAAAACATGAAAATGAAACTAAATCCCCAATAAAAATGAGTAATTTCAGTCAGCATACTCACTATTGCAGTCCTCTAAACCAATGGGGTATTTTCAACTCTATTGCTTAACTGAAGGCATAATCAGAATTCTTAGACTCTAAATGAATGACATGAGAACACTTACCATGTGTCCACTGGTAACACAGTCTAGCTTACTGAGTCAAGATCATCCTTCACAGGGTAGCCAAGCAATGTAAACTTATTAACCTATTAACCTGTATTTGTCTTTTAAGTACAGTTGATAAAATATTAAAAACTTTTATTGATACTAAAGGCAGTTGTGCAAAACAATTACACGAGTAACAGTTTTAGTGAAGTTCAGAAGCACAATGAGGAAACAGAAAATACTGTGAACTTGAAACAATGTGTAAACAGGCAATAAATGTTCAAACTGAAGAGATTTGGAAGCAGGAGTTCATTCAGGAATACCAACACTTAGGAAAACTAAGGAGTTGCTATGGCTTCAATATTTCTCAGGATTCATATCATAGATATTCAGTCCTCAAAGCAACAGTGTTGGGAAGCAGCTAGCCTTTATTAGAGATGAATGTGTTTACTGCAATGGGTGTGTTCTCTCTCCATGGGTTAGTTATAACTGAAAACGGGCTCTGGGCTTTCACATGCAGATCACTGTCTGTCTCTCCCTCACTCTCTCTTCTCTCTCCTCTCTTTCTCTCTCTCTCTCTCTCTCTCTCTCTCTCTCTCTCTCTCTCTCTCTCTCTCCTTCTCTCTGTCTTTCTTTCTGTCTCTCTCTGCATGTTTCTCTTTGTCTCTGTGTGTGTGTGTCTGTCTTTCTCTCTGTGTCTCTATGTACCAACACAGCAAGAAGATCCTGTCAGATATCAGCACCTTAATTTAACTTCCTGAATTTCAGAATGTGAGAATCAAGCATATTCTCTTGATAATAGTAACACACACACACACACACACACACACACACACACACAAACACACACACTATAAAAAAAATAGGTACCCTGTGGAAAGTAAAAGAGAATTTAGGCCTAGGAAAGATAAAGAACAAATACAATCACTTCTAGAGGCAGGAAATCCCAAGGTTAGTGTGGATATCTGAAAGCACTCCTGAGACCTGACAGAGAAAGTGTGAGTGGATCAAGGCTGCACTCCATCAAGATCCTCTGGGCTTCCTTTTGGTGGTATTTCTAACACTTCTACCTCCATCTCATGCCATTCACAAACCAACAGCTGCTCTTGCAATGGGCTTTACTCACACTCTGGGCTTCAATTTGCTTGCAGGCAAGGAGAATTTTCGGTGGCCTTTAACAGTTGTGAATGTGGGCTGTTTAGGCCAACCTGCCCACTGATGGTGATGTCCTGGCTGCGGGTCTGTGTGACTGACACCATGATGTACTTATTTGTTTTTCATTTTTTTTCATATTCATATCTCTAGATTTCTTTGCCAGGTTCCTTTAGGAACTTTCTTGAACTTTTTTCCCCTGTGGAATCTGAGCCCAAACAAGTATCTTTTGAGAAACTGAAAGAAACCTGAAGTTTCATGAGTACATAGGAGATAACTGTGAGTGAAATAATAGATAATGAGAAATTGTCTTTGGGGACAAGATGCAGGAGATGTAGTTGGGTGAAGTCAAAGTCTCCTAGAAACAGTAGAGTGATGAGCCCTGTCCCTGTTTTGCATAAACACTACCCATTTCTGAAAACTATTTTGACTCTACTAATATTATTCACAGACCATCTAAGTGCCAGCCCTAAAAGGGTTGCCCTGGTGTAAACAGCTACTTCATCTCAAATTACTTTATTTCAAAGTGTCTCACACTAAGACTTGTTAAATCAGAAGTGTCAAGATCTAGCTGTGCCAACTCCTAACAACTGAAGTAGATTACTGTAGCTTCAAATTTCCTTATGTGAGTAAATCAAAGATGACCTGGAGCCCAGACCGCTGCTATTCACCTGTCTGTCACCCCCACTACTTCCACTCTTCCTGACAGATGACGCTTTAGTGACATCCCACAGCAAATACCTTGAAAGTTCTGCTATACTCTTGGAGACTGATATCCCTATACCCTGTGACATAAACCAATACTACTAAATTCTATTTATCTACTCTACACTATTATTGTTAGTAATAGGCAAAATGAATTATTTTCTTACAAATATATTATAAAATTTTAGAAAATGATAAAACCCCATCTCAACTGATGAATAATCTTTCCTATAAAACATCCATTAAACAGAACAAAAGTATAACCAAAATATGCTTAAGTAATCATTTTCATATGTAGTAAATTCCCATGCTAAGGTTGCTAAAAACTGGGAACAGGTGAAAGAGGGGACTATAAATAAAGAGTGATATTGGAAACTCAATAATCAAAATTAATAATTAAATTGCAAGAGCCAATAAAGAAAACCATGGTGATAATCAAAATAATTAAGACAGACTGGGAGAATAACAAGGATGATGAAAGGAAATAAAGAAATAAAAAAGAAGTTTGATACACAAGGTGAAGTTAGTAGCTACATCATATACACAATGATTGTTTTATAAGAGAGTAAAATGAGCATAGAATACATCTACAACCATTCAAAAAAATTTCCCCCCCCCCAAATAAATGAATATCAATTTCATAGCTTATCCGAGAAAGTCAATCTGGAACTGTCATCTTCCTGATATGAACTATCCTGGTAAATCATTCAAATTTAGAGCAGACTGTCAACAAACATACAAAAATATCCCAATAACTCCAGAAGAATACTAAGTCACTAAGTAAAAATGAAGAAGAGGGGTGGAGCTTAGAAAACATGACAATTGCTTGGCGTCTGTCACTTTGAGAGCACTTTACCAAATACGAATGAAATTCTGTTAATTTTAAGGAAATTGTAAAATGAAAAATTAAACCAACAGCAAACTATACTTGTGATAATGACACTGCGGAAAAAGACATTTAAATGTCTATTACACCACATTTGCTACACAAGTGTTGGTGGAGAAATCAACTATTAATAAACAAAACCAACATCAGTAAAGAGACCATATACTTAAGGGAAAATAGACTGACTCAGTATAATAGGCACAGGCAAAGTAGAAGGGTGACTAAGTACTGTATGCTTCAAGTGAAAAGAAAAAAAGTAGGATAATCTCCCTAACGGCAACATAGCTAACAACATCAGCTAATATGAAAAACCGACAAAGGAAAAATCCACCTAGAAAGGATTGAGACCCTAGGGATTATAGAAGATCATAATATAAGTATAACTACATATTAGGCAAAAAAGTTTGCATTCTCATTTTTACCACAGCTATGTTATAAGGTATTTAAACATATTAAAGCCAACTGGAAACTAGAGTAAAATACATATACTTTCAATTATTTTCTAGAATAACGTGTGCAATTCTATGTTCATAAAATACTAAGAGAGATCTTACTGCAGAGGCTGGAGGGTAGATGAATTGAAAAAGCACTTGTCAACAACAATGAGGATCTGTGTTTGGTCTGCAGCATGGGCATGCAAAGTGGTGCACACTTAAAATCCCAGCAATGGGAAAGTTTAGACAGGAGGATCCCTTGAACTTACTGGTGAAACCAACCTAGCCCAAAAAGAGAGCCCTGTATCCAGTGAGAGCTTCCCAGTCTCCAAATACAAGGTGGATGACACTTGAGGAAAGACCACTGTGAATAAGCAGGCATATAGACATGCACACACACACACACACACACACACACACACACACACACACACACAAAAGCACAAAGTGTCTCCATAGTCTTCAACAGCATCACCATTTTCAAAAATGAAGTAAGAAGAAAACTGAAGCAAATAATTCCCAATCTCATTTAAACGACCTTAAAACACAATGAGTTTATTCCTGAATTCACTTTAGAAATCACAGCATATTTTAAAGCAGAAAATTATCACTTCGTTTTATTAAGTTGGCTGAAAACACAGAATTATATAAAAAGTTGTGTTGCTGGGGGAAAAAATATATTGTTAAACACTAAAAGCTGCGTTCTTTGGGTTGCGGCTGAACTGAAATATGGACGGAGGTGGCAGTGGCACTCCTTTAGGACTCTGTTTTCCTGTTCTGCCTGTACCATCACCATGGCAACCCTGATTACAGGCACTTGTCAGCTAATTGATATTCCATTGGGCTTTAACATATTCTTCCTTGTGCTATCAGAACATCACAGGCTACTTTTTCTCTTAAATGAGCAGTGCCCTGGGAAGCCTGGACTTTGGATGCTGCCCCAGTTCCTACTGAAAGCTTTCTCCTAACAGCACAGTTGATTGCTCTGTAAGATAAAGGCTAAGCATACACTGCTTTAAATAGTGTTAAACAGCTGTAGTACATAGAGATTTGTATTATACATAAGCATCTATCTTTCCATTTCAATTATAGAAAAATGCAAAAGTGTCTGCAGGAATGTCATGCTCTTTACAGTGAGTCAGATGTATTTGAATTTATTATTACAGCAACATTTTGCTGCTTTTCTTCTCTGCTGTATTTTTTAACTATTATTTAATGTGGACTATGTAAGAAAACATGTACTTATTAATTTTCTTTCTGTTGACATACTCTTTAATAGAGTTTTGCGCCCATTATTTCCTACATATTGTTTTGTTGCTTTCATTAACCTTACTTTACAAATTCTCTCCAGAACAGACTAGGACAGGTCTGTTGGTGTCAGTGCTGGATTGTTTGCCTGGGGTGATAACTTATTGCCAACTTGATAGGAACTAGAATCACCTAGAAGACAGGACTCTGGGCATACTGTGAGGGATTAAATTGATTAGATTAATTACTTACTTTTCTGTTGCTGTAATACAATATACAGAAAACAGTAGATTGAGGAGAAAAGGTTTGTTTTAGTTTAAAGTTCCAGAGTGATAGAGTAAATCATAGCAGGAAATATATGGCAACAGGCAAGCAAGGCATGATGTGAAGAGCAGGAAGGATCATGTTTTCATCCATACACAGGATGCCGAAAGAGAGAATAGGCATTTGGACCAGTATATAAACCCTCAAAGCCTACCTACCGCCAGTGACATCATTCCTCCAGAAGACTCCACCTACCAAAGGTCCCATAACGTCTCCAAATAGTTCTACCAACCTGACATCACCTGTTCAACTGTATGAGCCTAAGGAGGCATTTTCCATTTAGACCATCCCATTCTGTCCCTCTTATATTCTCATGAAACATTATTCTGAGACTCTTGTAGTCTCATGGGTATCTCTCTGATGATGCATTTAGTCAAACATCAAACCTCCCAGAGTCTTTAACGGTCTCAACACAGTTCAATAGTCCACAGTCCAAGATCTCTTTTGAGACTCAAAGCAATGTCTTAACTATGATCCCCTGTTAAATAAAAAACAATTACATGCTTCTAGTATACAATGCAGCAGAATATACATTACCACTCCAAAATGGAGGACAGAAGTCAGAGTGAGGAAAAACTAGACAAACACAAATTGGAAACCGAAGCAGAGGAAACACCAGATCCTCTGTCTCCATGTCTGACATTTCCAGCTCCAGGTTCAAAAGGTATAGTTGTTTTTGTTTTTGTTTTTGTTTTACTTTGGGGGTCCACCACCCAGCTCCCAAATGAATACATTGAGACTTATTCTTACTTATGAATTCCCGGCCTTAGCTTGGCTTATTTCTAGCCATTTTTTTTCTTAAAATATCTTGTTTTGCCTCTGGACTTATTGCCTTTCTCTATTCTATCTACCTTTCTTTCCTTCTTACTCTGTGGCTGGTTGTGTGGCTGGGTGGCTGGACCCTGGCATCTTCATCTCCTTCTCCTTTTCTCTCTCCTTCTCTTACTCTTCTCTTTTCTTGAGCCTGGATTTCTCCTTCAATTTATTTGCTCTGCCTGGCAAGGCCACCCATCCTTTCTCCTGCCTAGCTATTGGCAGTGTGGTTCTTTATTAAACAACCAATAAGTTGTTTTAAATAGGCAAAGTAACACATCTTTACAGAGGTAAACAAGTGCAACATAAAAGAATGCAGCACATCTTTGAATCATTAAACAAATACTCTACAGCATAAACGAATGTAACATATATTATACTACATTCCACAACAAAAGTGCTTAGGTGACCCCACATATTTTGGTGCCTACAACATACATCTCTCTCTTGGGCTAATTCCATTTCCTGTATGGAGCCTTTGTGGCAGATGTCTCCAACATCTTGGGTTCTCCATCACAACTCAACTGTCACCTTCTCAGGCTCACACAATTTTGATTCAATCATTCCTTAATGAGTGTGGTAGAATGAGATGCTAACTGTGTAAAATATAGAGTTCACTTTTCAATTTCTTACTAATTAATTCAAAATATATTTGACTTCAAAAATAGCATCACTCAAATGATTAAATGCATGTAAAAACCAATTTTGCATATTAAAGAGACTTTTAAAAATAAATTTTATATAATTATACAACCATCCAGTGTAAACTCAGTACTTCAGGATAAATTTCACAAATATGGTACATCAATTTCTATATGTAAGTTATATTAATATTTAATTGGTTTTAATATAAACAACCTAAAGTGGAAAGTATTAAAGCACAGTTTATATTTAATAAATAGTGTAGTTTTGAAGTATGTTCTTTGATAAGTCTGAAAAAAATAATTACTGCTTATATCCAATATCACATTGGAAATTGTGTCTTCTACGTTTTGTTTCTTTAACAAATATGTTTAGATTCATCCATGTCATTGTAAGTTGATTTCCACTGCATGTTCATGGCATGGTTTGTTTGATGCCTTCATACCATACTGTTTAATTATTGTAAATAAAACTGTCATGGACATTTATATACTTTATATATTAATGAAATGTTTAATTGTTCTTCACTAAATATGTTGAAGGGGAATTGATACACTGTGTGTAATGTTAGTTCCCTTTCCCAGAAGTATTTTGTTAATTTCTGTTCATTTGCTTCTCTGTAAAAGTTTTACAAACCTGAAAATTGTTCATAAAATGAGATAGAATTACAATCATTTGAAGAAAAACTGCCTTTGTAAAGTTATTGAGTTATTCAGTCCATAAAGACATTCTGTCAATTTACTTAGCATTTCTTTCATTTTTCTTCTGAAGCACATATAATTTTCAATGTGTAGTAATTCAATATTTTATTACTGTGTTTTTATGCCATTACAATGGTGAGTACATCTCCTATTTCAATTGTTTATTGCTAGTAGATAGAAATAATTTTGATTTGCATATTAAGTTTCTTTTGACTTGCTACCTTGTTAATTATATATTTTCTTTGTAGAGCCTTTAAAATTTTACATATGTGTTTATGTCATGCCATTAGCTAAAATTACTCATCCTCCTTTACATTCTTCATAGCTTATTTTCTTTTAGAATCAGTTATAAAATGGTTCTTCTACTTGCTTGTCCAGGGGTTTGCATCAATGAATCCACCAAAACCTAAATTTTCTTCATAAGTGTCTCAGTTATAAATATATATGTGTTAAAACCTGATACAGGTCATTTGACATTTGACATTTATTTGAGTTATAATTTTAGTTATTTTTGTGCTTGTAAGAATGTGTTTAAGTCCTCTACCTTGTTGGTGTAAGGTTTGGTCTTGGACCTTCTTATTCTAATCTCTGTTAATTAATGAATGACTTCCTACTTGCTGTCAGTATTCTGACAGTGCACTATATGAATTCTTTTTTCCAAATATTTAGTTTCATTGCCATTTTGTTGGTTAATTTTTATCTTTCACATCCTTGTATCACATGGATATTTTGTCTAATTTTAAATTCCTTTAAATCTTTTGTGTTTCAGTTCATTTTATTATTTCTTTCATTCCACTTTCTTGGGAATTAAATATTTCATTTTTCTAGTTTTTCATGGTGAATACATAGAATATGTATGACATTTTCCTTTCATAAATAGAGGCAAAGTTATAAATTTGTTTCAAAGCACAATTGAATGGTTTTACCTTTGAAAACAGTTTAGCTACTGTGACTAATAAGATAAGGACATTCTAAAATATGTTCTTATTTTCTGTAAATATGTTTATTTTTGTTTAGAAGGCAATTAACCTAGTAGACAACACCATGAAAATTAGTTTGCGTACAGTTTCTCCAATCTGTCAGGTGCAACGCCACTGGGTTTCTCTGTTTGCATTATAAAAGTTCCAGAATTGGCTAATGATGTGACCAGACTGAAATCTGAGATCTGAAATCTGAGATCCCTTCTCTAGCCTTTACAAAGAAAATAAAATATGTGTTTGCCTGAGTGTATGTATGTGCACTATATGCATGTGCAGTGCCCATGCAGGCAAAAGAGGGCATCAGAGTCTCTGGACCTGCAGTTAAGGATGGTTGTGAGCCTCAACATGGATGCTGACAAACAGACCCAGGTTCTCAGCAAGTGTTCTTAACTTCCCTTGGAAGTGTAATTCAAAATATATAAGTTTTGAGAAACAAAACAAGCTGTTTATATAAATAATTCTTCAACACAAAACAATCTAATGCATGTACATATATCTCTATATATTCAATATATGACGTATTTATCTGGAGTATAGATGTAATCTATTTTATAAAACTATGATAATCGCAACTTATGAAAATCAAATTTCTACCTGTTTCCTTGACTTGACAGTGGTGTTGAATATAATGTGTCAAGGGATTAAAAACCTTAAAATTTGAAGCTACTTCTCAAAAGTACTTCTTAATGACTCTTATTAACAAAATAAAGGAAAAAAGTCAGCAATACTGGTGATTTTAGGACTGCTCACAAATGACAATAGTCTCCAACTTTCACAGCTAGCTCACTCATGATCACATTCATTTCATATCCTCCTTCCCAAAATGCCTACTTTTCCCTACAGTGACATGTCCGGTTGCCCCTCCCAGAAACAGACTAGTCTCCTCAGTAGGATGTTGCACTCCTCACTTACAGGATCCAGATTTCCATGGTGTAACAAAGCGCAGTCTGTTGCTATGGCAATGAGCAGCATCTTGCAGCATGAGCTGCTGTGATCACAGGTCTCTCATTGCTAGCCCTATTTCAATCAGTTCTCAGAGACCATTTTTGTTCTTCTGCACACTCCAAAGCCAGCATTTAAAAAGCTTTGATTAATGTTTCAAACATTAACCAGTACACTGTTGGGTTAAGTGCACTGCTTTAATCCGTATGTCTTTGTCTTTAAATGCTCAGCCCCTGTATTTCAGTAAGCCACAATAAACTAAGCACGTCTGACAGTTTTTAAAATACACTCAAAACTTGGTCTTCATGTGTGAGCTGAATTACAATGGGAAAGTTTCATTTTGATAAGGCTTTATTAATTGACAGACATAACTTGAATTAGCATGTGCTTTGAGTTTTTCACTACCATACCTCACACTATCAAAGTATCACCTTATATTCATGAGAGAAGTTTCGGTCCGATATCTAACTTGGAACATTAAATGTCCTTATAACATTTATATTTAAAATTATATATATATATATAAAACATATAAAATTAAATTCATGAATTTTGCTTGACTCAATGTCACTGCCGTATATGCAAAAAAGCTACCTCCAAAATGTACATTTTTACTTTTTAAATATAAATACCATTGTGCTATTACTTCGGGTCCAATATACACCACAAATTATAGTTCAAATAGTATTAGTCTTAGATTTCATAAACAAAATGAGACAAATGCCTATTTTGATAGAAATTAAGTCATAATATTACTAGACTGCCATTAATTTCTTAATTAGAACATTTAGATTTTCTCATAATATTTAAACTAGTATTTTTATCAAAAACATTCAACTGAGTGCTAATTTATTAACCTGTTCCATATGCATAAGAGGTCTTATTAGCCAAAGTTGAAGCACAAATTAACAGCCATGGATACAGAGCACCACTCAGATGCCCATGGCTCTTCTACCTCGAATTTAATCTTGGATTCAATTAAATGTCACCTGGTAATTTTGGTTTCTATTTAAAGCCTAGACTTCATTGCACTGAATAGAATTATTCCCTTCCTCCAACATAACAAAAGTAACTTAGTTTAAAGTGCTATTTAAAATTCAGTAGATAAGAAAACCAATTCAGCAGACAATCTCTAGCACTGTGCACCTGAGTCTCCTTACTGTTACTGTACCAAGTAAGAAACTCATGTGGTTTCCAAAAATCACAGGTGTCATACTTAATCTATGCATGTTTATAAGTCTCTAGTCTTACTTAGGATCCAGTCAATCTAAAAGACTGAAGTTTGATCAGAAAAATAGACTGGATCTGAAAGGAAGAAAGTTGTCTTTAGCCATTGCAGCATGCTCTCTGGTGGAAAGGTTCCATGTCTACTAGTTTATTATTTACAGGCATATATATACTTTACAAAGTCATATGTGCTTCAGGTCATACTTAAATGGATAGTGTAGGCACATATGATGTAGATTCACTGAAATTCTCTCTCTCTATTAATTACCCTATTTTCAACCCTGACCCACCCCCCAAAAGCATTTTCTAAATTATTTAACCACTAAAATAAAAAATAATAATTTTACTGAATTATCATTTTATTTCATTAGAAAAATCTCTTCTTAACAGAAAAGAGTTGCATCCTGCTGCTCTCCTATAAGTATTTGTAACATTTAAGAATGGTCTGGTCAAGATTTTAGTAATATAGGACTGTGTTTGCAGATAAAGATAATTTGAATCCATACTTGTTCCTCTGTGTCCCTTTAGTTTCTTTCTCTAGCTTTACTGCTGTAGCTAATTTTTCAAGGACTACATAGAATACAATTAGATAGAAGAAGAAGACGTAGTCCGGGTTTCAGTGGAACCGCTTTCAGTTTTCCCTGTTTTGTAGAATGTTAGCTATACATTTGTCAGGTAGAGCCTTTGTTATGTTGAGCATGTTCCTTCCATTCCTAGTTTTCAGGATGTTTATAACAGAAGTTCAACTTAGTCACAGGTTTTTACTCAGTCTACTGCTATGACAATGTGATTTCTACTCTTCAGTTTACTTATGTGCTATATTAAATTTATTGATTTTCATATATTGAAACAGGCTTGCATCTCTGAGATATAACCAATGTCTTCAATGTATAATCTTAATGTGTACTTGAATTATGTTTTGTTTAGAGTTATTATGCCTGTTTTTATTTATTTTTATTTACCCCATAGATTCTAATGTTTGATCTCTTGAATACTCAGGATTCTAGAAAGGTTAATGTGGTTTTGTGTGTGTGTGTGTGTGTGTGTGTGTGTGTGTGTGTGTGTGTGTGTGTGTATGTATGTTCATACAGCTGATGGAGTAGAGGTATCCAATGGGCTTTATTTGCCCTTGTACCACTCTTTATTTTGTTTGTTTGTTTTATTTTATGTTTCTTCCTAGTTAAATGTTTCACTTGAGCTTATATTTTCCCACTACTATATACAAAGAAAGCTGCTTGTAATAAAATAAATAAATGAATGAATAAAATCCAATGACTGAACAAAGGTCCTGTTGTCAGTGCACAGTAGATAACAGTCACATCACTCATTTGTGTTCCTGATAAGACAGATTCAGTAGGACACACATCTGAAAAAACAGTTTATTGTATTTGAGGGCTGAGGGCATTATGAAGGAGAAAAAGAGAGGACAATGGTTAAGGAGCAAGAGAAGAGAAGAATGAAATAAAAGTTTGCAGTGAGAGTCATGCATGATAATCTACCCTTTATTCTATCATTTCCATATCTTCTTTTGAGTAAATGCAATAATCTACCTCTTATTTTATCCCCTTTTTTCTTTTTGTTATTGAATCTACTTTTAAAGAGTAGCAACTTGTTTAAAATGTTTTACATTGCTATGGGTTTTAGTTATTGATACAAATTTAAAGTTAATTTTGTTATACTGTATGTATATGTCTATTCTTGTTTAAAGTATTTTGTTTGTGCAACGCATTTGAAATAGTAGTGTATAGTTGAGAATATGGCATTTAAAATGTTTTAATAACATAGACTTTTTTCTTTTTTTATGATTATGAGACATGTCTGCTCCTGGCATCACCAATCTACTTCAGAGAAAATATGGGCATTGAAGAAACTGCATATGGAGTTAATTTTCATTGAGGCAAAAGTTAGCCACTGGGCAACAAAGTGCCCTTGCATTGACTGCTGACAGTATGCTATCCAAAATGGACAAACAGGACACAAAACAAAGGACTACTGATCCTTGCCAAGACAAGTATGGTTGTGGCTTTGACAACAGGTGTCCTCTGAGGCCAGGACAATATGACACCATCGCTAAAGTGTCTTTGCAATCTGGAAAAGGTACAGTGCCCCTTTCTTCGAAGGCAGCTGAACAGGCAGTGGACTGATGGCTTCTGGTGTGCAGTGGAACAGTAGCTGAAACAGTTATATCTTGAAAGAGTAACGAGGCTGACAGAGTCTAACCTTCAATGGTAAACTGGCATTTAATAAAGGAGATAAAGCCATTCACAAACCAAGAAGAATGGGAAGCCAAATTTCAAAAACACCAGCAATGTCCAGAATTTAAAATTCTGAATCATGACAGGACACTGGCAGAATTCAAGTTTATCTGGTACATGGAATACTCGCACCAAGTCCAGGATTCAACTGTAGGCCTTGCGTACATCCTGCATCACTAATGAATCTGTCAGATACGCTAAGCCTGTAGGCTGAAGATGATGCCCTAATGTTACAGAGAAACCTCAAGTGACTGTCCAGGATGCTGGCTGTTTCTGTTGTAACTCGTTTTTTGGAAGTCACTTGTTCGTACTTCCTGTTTTATTACGTAGTATTATTTCCTTCTCGGGTCTCTGAGGAAGTTGAAGAGTAGATAGTTATAGTTAAAGTTTTCCTTGTTAAGAAATTCCAAAAAGAAACTCACTAAGAGGTATTAAGTGTAGAAGTTTGAAAGACATCATAAGATAGTTTTCTGTTGGTAATATAAATTAGGATAGAAAGTGAATTAGGTACATTTTGGACTCACCAAAATAGAATAGATAATGGAATATTGTCTCTGAATTTGTCAAATGCAAATGGACTAGACATTGTTGATGTATTTATTGCTTGTATATATTGTATATAGTTGTTGCACTTATTGTATATAGTTTTTCTTATATTAGTTATAACTTTTTTTGTTTTTTATTTTTATTAGACAAAAAAGGGGAAATGTGGTGATATTTTATTTGTGCTGAAATATGGTTATATTTTATTTGTACTTTAATAAATAAAGCTTGTCTAGAAATCAGAGGGAAAAAGTCAGCTATTATAAGTAAACAAAGAAGTCAGGCAGCAGTAGCACCTGCCCTTAATTCTATCACTTAGCAGGCAGGATCTCTGTGTGTTCAAGGCCACACTAGGGAACAGAACCAAGTGTGGTGACACACACCTTTAATCCCAGTACCAACCATAGAGGCTGGAGGTCTGTACAGACAGAAAGTGACAGAGCTATGTAGAAAGAGGAAGTGATGTGGCTGGGCTAAGAGAGCCAATGAGAGAACAGAACAGAAAAGGCATATAAACATGAGTATATGGGAAGAAGCTCTCTTGGGAAGCTGCAGAGTTGGTGAGGTGAGGTTAGTTTGTGGTTTGTCCTATTCCTCTGATCTTTCTCTCGGGCTTTAACCCAAATTTCTGGCTCCACGTTTTTTATTTAATAAGACCATTTAGAAATCTGTCTATGGTTCTCATTAGGAAAGATGAATATAATAGATAGTTATGAAAGAATAGGAGGCCTGGAAAGGTGGGATCTAGTAGGAAGAGAGATGAGAAAGGGGGTATAAGGAGGAGATTAAGGGAAAAGACCTAAAATCAAGGGCCATTTGAGGAGTAGTATGGAAACCTAATACAGGAGAAACTCCCATCATCAAATAATAGAGGAGAGAGAGTCCCCAGTGGCCATCTCCTGTCATCAAATGAAGTTTCCAGTACCAGGATTGAGTTACATCTAATTGACTTCAATCAATGGAATGGGAATTCCCAAACAACCCAAGACAAGAGATTGCTCTCCACAAATTGATGACAAGGCATCATTGCTGAACACAACACCTACATAACTCATTGAACATGGAGATGTCTGGTGCCTACATGGAGCCTTCATCCCTATGTTCTAGCATCTGTGGTACAAGAAGGTCCTCTGAATACTCCCAAAGGAGAAATGTAAACACCAAATCAGCCCCAAACTCTTTGATGTTCAATGTGTCCCGCCTGCAAGATGTGCTAGGACAATAAGGTACTAAGCTTGTGCGAGTAACCAACCAATAACTGATTGGACTGAAGGCTCACTTCACAAAATGGAACCCATACTGGATGTTGCTCAAGTGGCTGAGAACCAAAGGCTAGATAGCCCAGGGACCTAAGACAAAACCAAATGTTAGTGTTCTAAAATAGCCTAAAATGACTCCTAATGATGTTCTGCTATCCTCATAGATCAGTTCCTTGTTCTGCCATGATCAGAGAAGCCTCCTCTTATAGAAAACAGAGCAAATACAGAGACCCATAACCAGACATGACACACGGAGAGAGAGACCTTGCAATGCACAGCTCTAAATGGAATGTCTCCATCAAATCCTTCCCCTCAGGGCTTAGGGAACCACTGGGAAGAAAAGTCAGAAAGAGTATAAGAAGCAGAGGGGAGGGAAGACGTCTGGAGAACAAGGCACTCTGAATCAGCATGAACTAAGGTCATATGAATTCACAGCTGACACAGGCTGACATGGGTCTGCACCAGGTCCTCTGTGTGTACGTTATGGCTTCTAGTTTTGTGCTATTGTGGAATTCCTGGGTGTGCTTAGAAGTGAGTCTCTTGTTCTTCTGTCCTCTTTTGGACTTTTTCCTTTTGTTTTGTCCAATTTCAATGTGTTAGTTTTTGTTTTATCTTATTTTATTTTATTATTATCTCTTAGAAGCATGTTTGTTTTCTAATGAGAGACCGAAAGGGAGTGGATCTGGATGGGAGGGAAGGTGGTGAGGAACTGGGAGGAGTAGAGGGAGGGGAAAACATAATCAGTATATATTGTGTGAAGAAAAAAAAAACCTATTTTCAATAAGAAGATAAAGAGTAATTGGATGCAGTAGAAAATCCTAAGGCATATGTGACAAATTACTGATATCACATATTGTATCATATTAATTTTTAACATTTAGCAACTTTTGCAAAGAGTGACTATAATGCCAATTGAATACAATAAGAAAAATGTCAAAGGTCCTAGGTAGAATGCTCAGCAGAAAGTGCTTATAATTCAGCTTTCATTTGCCTTTTAAAAGGATCTTAAAACCTGAATAAATGAGCATCCACAATATAATGTGAGTATAATTGGTTGTATCTATTGATGTTATTTCAAAGAGAAGAATTAAGTAGGTACATAGATTATACTGTTAAAATTCAGTTCTATGAGATAATATTTCTGCCAGAGGGGCCTTCCAGATGGTTGGCAGAGATTATTTAAAGAGAAATTTTTCATTAATGTGAAAATGTGTTTTATGCAAATCTAATCTAATAACATCAAAAACAAAATAGCAACCTGTTTTCATAAGGGATTATTTTATTAGGATTTGTGATTGCTTTTGATTTTAGTTTGTAGCTACTATATTGATACCATATAACATGCCAACTGAAGGAAGCAGAAAGAGATTTAAATTCTTATCCTTCCAGTATAGCTGATTTGGTTTTCAGATGATGACACTTATTTTGATTCCAATAGAAAAACTTTTCCCTTTGGGAATGAGAAATGCTGTTTGCTTGTTTGTTTGTTTGTTTGTTGATACTTTGAGAGAAGCCCACCTTGTCTCAAAGCAAGCTTTAGATGGCCTGGAGTTCATTATGTAGGCTAGATTGACCTTGAACTCATAAATCTGCCTGCCTCTGCCTCCTAAGTTCTGGGATCAAAGGGGTGTGCCACCATATATGGCTAAAAAATGCTACTTTAAATCTCATGCTTGCTGCTACGTCACAGAAGGGATAGTGACAGGCATTGTTATATACCTAGTTTTAAATTTTTTTGTTCTTTCATATTTTCATGCATATCTATATTTTCAAAGTTCTGCCTGCCCATTAGCCTTCCTTATTCTTTTTTATTGTGATATATGTGATTCATATATATATTCATATATATCACACAATTCTTTATTGATTCTTTTGGGAATTTCAGATCATGAACCCCCAATTCCACACAACTTCCCAGTCCCTCTATATCCACCCCCCACCCTTACAGCATCACCCCAGAAGAACCCCCCTCCCAAAATTAATTTAAAAATAAAAACACCTCACTCCTCTGTCTTTCCCATCTCTCAAATACCTCTTCATTATCCTGGTGGCATTGGGAGCTCCAGTGTGTCACACAGTACAGCCTTTTGTCTAATCAGCCCCACAGGCTCATTGCAATGAGTCACTGGTCTGGGTCAAGGCCTCTGACACAGTATCATCATTGGACCCTCACTGAAACTCCTCTGGCACATCCTGCTGCTGCCCCAGTCATGGGGATCCTGCGGCTGTCATTTCATAGGACCAGTCCCTTCACACACTCCCGTGGTTCATAGGTGGAGTAGATGGATACTTGGTAAAAGTATAATTCTCACTGTGATTCCAATTATTAAATTAATTAATTTGTGACTTTAGTAGACTGATATAGACTCATTCTGAGATTCATTAATATAATAGTAGTTATTATTAATTTTAATTTTTATCTAGGTGTATGTGTGGGTATGTATGTTTCTGAGTGTGTTGGGGCCACAAGTCTTCAGATGCCATAAAAGGCCGAAGAGGACATCATAGCCTCTGAGGCTTGAGTTACAGGTGGTTGTGAGTATTGGAACTGGATGCTAGGACATAAACTTGGGTCTGCTACAAGAGCTCATAGCTCCTAAGCTTTCTTTCCAGATTCCTAAACAGATAGAATCTAAATCAGCACTACTCTAAGATCCTAGCATGTTTAGATAACTTTTTGTTTTAATTTTTTAATTTATTTTTCTTATTTATTATTTATTTATGTATTTTACATTCCAATCACAGTTTCCCCTCCTTTGTCCCCTTTCTCTCCCTTCTCTCCTCCCAGCCCCTCCCCCTGCCTTCCCTCTGCATGCCCCCCATCCACTCCTCCTCCATTTCTATTCAGAAAAAGACAGGCCTTCCATGGATACTGACAAAGCATGGCATACCAAGTTGTAGTAGGACTAAGCACTTTGCCTTGTATGTGCTGAGCAAGGCAACCCAGTATAAGGAACTGGGTCCCAAGAGCCGGCAAAAGCATCAGAGACAGCCCCTGCTCCCATTATTAGGCGTCCCTCAAGAAGACCAAGCTGCACAACTGTCCCATATATGTAGAGTGCCTAGGTCAGTCTCATGAGGGCTCCCTGGTTGTACTTTCAGTCTCTGTGAGCTTATGAGTTCAGGTTAATTGATTCTATGGGTTTTCTTGTGATGTCCTTGACCCATCTGGCTCCTACAGTCCTTCCTCTATCTCTTCAGCAGGATTTCCTGAAATTGACCTAAAGTTTAGCTGTGCGTCCTCATCTGTTTCCACCAGTTGTTGGATGAAGCCTCCCTGATGACTATTGGGCCAGGCACCAATCAACAAGTATAGCAGAATATCATTAGGAATAATTTCATTGATTTTTTCCCTCTAGTTATGTTTGGTTCTATCTTAGGTTTCTGGTCCATCCAACCTCTGTATCCTGGCACTCTAGGCAGTGTCAGGGGTGGACTCATTCTTGTGGTATGGGTCTCAGGTTGGACCAGTCATTGTTTGGCCACTTCCACAATCTCTGTACCACCCTTACCCAGTACACTCCAAAGGCAGGACGGACTGTAGGTCGAAGGTTATGTGCTGGCTTAGTGTCCCAGTCCCTCCACTGGAAGTCTTGCCTGGTCACAGGAGATGGCGAGTTCAAGCTATGTACCCATAATTGCTGTGAGTTTAGCTATGGTCATTTTTGTAGACTCCTGGGTGTTTCCCTTTCACCAGGTTCTACCTGATTCTGAAATTGCCTCCTTTTCCAGGAGGCTCTTTCAGTACTCTTACCTCACCCCACCCCCACCTAATCCTTCATCTTCTCATCCCTACCTGCCCCCAGTCCAACCATGAAATCTCTATTTCTTCTTCCCAGGGAGATCTTAGCATCCCCCTTGCACCCTCCTTATTATCTAGCCCTCTCTGAGTCTGTGGATTGTAGCATGGTTATCTTTTACTTTACAGCTCATATCCACTTATAAGTGAGTACAAACCATATTCGTCTTTCTGGTTCTGGGTTACCTCATTCAGGATGATTTTTTCTAGTTCCATCCATTTGCCTTCAAATTTCATGATGTCATTGTTTTTAACAGCAGAATAATACTCCATGTGTAAATGTACCACATTTTCTTTTGATACGTTTTTAGAAAATATATTTGATCATATGTTTCTCCTCCTTCAACACCTCTTAAATCCTCACCTCCCTGTCCACCCAATGTGGTCTTCAGTCTTCTTTGTCTCTCACTCAAAAAAATAATAAAAAACAACAAAACAAACTAAGTAACGTATCAGTAAACAAAAATTATCAAAACAAAAAATAAGGAGTCCATTTTGTATTGGTCAACTACTGCTAGGCATTAGGCTTGCCCTGGAGGGTGATTAATATACCCACTGATACTCCATTTTAAACAACTGATTTTCCCTTTCCCACTAGGTGTCATTGCAAATAGCTTCTTGGTTGGGGGTGGGATTTCTGCTTCTCAGGGCTTTGTTTTTGACTGGTTTGGACCTGTGCAAGTCTAATGTATGCTGAATTTTGTTCATTGGTTAGTAAATTATTTTTATGATTATCACCAATCCTGCATCAAAGATAACAAAGTTGCTAATTATGATATCTGCTTTAATCAAAGTACTATTACCCTTACAAAATGTCTGAATCAATTTCTAAGAGGAAAGGTTTACTGTGACACATGTGTGTATAGATTTTGCTCCATGGTTACTTGGATCCATTGCTCCTGTACCCATATGGAAGCATGTACTAACATGATCCTGCTCACCTCAAGGTGTGCATAAAGGGAGAAGGAAGAAGAGGTGCCCAGGGTTCCTAACTCTATTCTAAGTCACATGCCCAGTCTCCTATCTTCTGTTATTGCCAGTCTCTTAATGGCTCCGTTACCTCACCGTGGTACCATGAGAAGGAAAAAACTCCAAGTCATAACCCTGCCCATTCCTAAATGTAAGAATATGACTATGGTTGTGTGTCTGCTTCCCCAATATTT
>CABHPP010114399.1:0-27201 GCA_902168425.1 Peromyscus attwateri
GAGGACTGAGATCAACCAGGTAGATTCAGTCCAGGCAGGGCCAGTCCCCTCCTCCCAGGCTGAGCCAAGCGACCCTGCATAAGCCCCAGATTTCAAACAGCCAGCACATGCACTGAGGACAGGTCCAGGTCCCACTGCCTGGATGCCTCCCAAACAGATAAAGTCAATCAACTGTCTCACCCATTCAGAGGGCCTGATCCAGTTGGGGGCCCCTCAGCCATTGGTTCATAGTTCATGTGTTTCCATTCATTTGGCTATTTGTCCCTGTGCTTTATCCAACACTGGTCTCAACAATTCTCGCTCATATAGACCCTTCTCTTTCTCACTAATTGGACTCCCGGAGCTCCACCCGGGGTCTAGCCGTGGATCTCTGCTTCCAGATCCCTCAGTCATTGGTTGGGTTTCTAGTACGACAATTAGGGTGTTTGGCCATCCCATCAGCAGAGTGGGTCAGTTCAGGCTGCCTCTCGACCATTGCCAGCAGTCTATTGTGGGGGTATCTTTGTGGATTTCTGTGGGCCTCTCTAGCACTTTGCTTCTTCCTCTTCTCATGTGGTCTTCATTTATCATGGACTCTGGCGCTTTCTTAGAAAATTGGGAATCAATCTCCCCCAAGATCCAGCTATACCACTCTTGAGCATATACCCAAGGAATGCTCAATCATACCAAAAGAGCACTTGCTCAGCTATGTTCATATCAGCATTGTTTGTAATAGCCAGAACCTGGAAACAACCTAGATGCCCTTCAACTGAAGAATGGATAAATAAACTGTGGTACATATATACAATGGAGTACTACTCAGCAGAGAAAAACAATGACATCATGAGGTTTTCACGCAAATGGATGGATCTAGAAAAAATCCTCCTGAGTGAGGTAACCCAGACTCAGAAAGACAAACATGGTATGTACTCACTCATAGGAGGATACTAGATGTGGAGCAAGGATGACTGGACTGCTACTCACATCACCAGGGAGGCTACCTGGAAAACAGGACCTCAAGAAAGACACGGGGATCGCACAATGACGGAGAAATGGATGAGATCTTCATGAACAGCCTGGACATAAGTGGGGGAAATGAAGGGCGAGGGTCGAAGGAAAGAGAGCTTGGGGGAGCGGGAGACCCCAGCTGGATCAAGAACAGAGAGGGAGAACAAGGAATAGAATTGAATTCTTTGTGGAGCAGATGGAAGTAGAATCAAAGCTTGGTTAGAACAAATGATCTTAGATTTAGCAATATATAAGTAATAGAAATAGGACAGTAGATCACTCCAGAAGAACATTTAGTTTGAGAAGAAATGAAAGATAAGTGTATAGACCTGTTATTTGGATCTTAGACATTCTGATTGGGGTAAGAGACAATCTCAAAGTAGTTTTGATTTGCATTTCCCTGATGACTAAGTGTTGCTGGAGAGCTTCTCTCCAGCTCCCAAGTCCCGCCAGTCCCTGGTTCCCTGACCGAACCCATTCATAAAAGTCCCGCCAGTCCCTGGTTCCCTGACTGAACCCATTCATAAAATAAACACACAGACGATTACATTATTTAAACTGCTTGGCCATTAGCTCAGGCCTATCATTGTCTAGCTCTTACTCTTATATTTAGCCCATTTCTATTAATCTCTACTTTGCACATGGCTCGTGGCTTACTGGTACTTTACATCTTTCTTCTCCTTGAGGCTCCAGGCTGTTCCTTATCCTTCCTTCCTTCTCAATTTTCCTCTCTCTTAGTCCCGCCTATACTTCCTGTCTGGCTATTGGCCAATCAGTGTTTATTGACATATAGCAATATCCACAGCAACTAAGAATGTTGAACATTTTAAAAAAGACTTAACCATTTATATGTTTTTCATCTTTTGAGAAATCTCTGTTAAGTTCCAAGCCCAAAATTTCATGTGGGCTCTCTGATTTCTTAATGAGCAGAAATTTTTTAACTTCTTGGTGTATTCTATATATGAACCTTCGGTCTGACTTATAGTAGGTAATGTATTTCCCTGTTCTTAGGGCAGCTTCTTCATTTGAATGATAGTGCCCTTTTTTGTACAGAAGCTTTTTTAATTTTATGAGATCTCATTTCTCTACTGTTTTTACCTATGTTGTCAGAGTCCTGTTCATAAAGTCCTTTCCTGTCTGTATCAGTTCAGTCACATGCTTTACTTTCACCTCTATTATAACCAGAGTATCAGTTCTTCTATTGTGGTTATTGATTCACTTGAAGCTGAGTTTTGTGCAGGGTAAGAGATAAAGTCTAGCTTCCTTCTTATAATTGTAGCTATCCAATTTGGACAATATTTTTGAAGACACTGTCATTTCTTTAGTGTGTATTATTGGTATTTTATTCAAAGATCAGGTGACTGTAAGAGTGTGGGTTTATAATTGGGCCTTCAATTGTGTTCCATTGGTTAATGCATTTGTTTTATGTCAGCATTATGTCACCTTTAATGTTTAGATATGTATGTTCCATTTGAAATACCTACTAGGGCCATAAAATTAGTAAGAGGCAATGGGGAGAGGCTTTCAAAGGAAGGAGACAGTGATTGAACGGGAACAGGAAAATAATATAACAGTAAGAGTTAAATTAGGAGGGTAGGAGAGAGGAGGAAATATGGTGTGGGATAACTAACATAAAGACCTGAAAAGTCATATGAAAATGTGCTTTGTTACTTCAGAAGCTTTCTAAACTATGAACATATACACAAATAAGAAAAGTTAGAATGGAGTTACCCTACAATTTCACAACGATTTCCCTACTAGACACTATAAGCTAACAAATAAAAATCCTAGTGTCACTCTCTATTGGAAGTTTTGGCTAATAAGGGATTGTAGACCCTCAAATACTACAGACCTTTGCAGTTGTTCTTGATTAGATTCTAGAACTTGGTGCTAAGACCCTGTTGCTGAAAACACCACATATTTGAGTCACAGAACATGGAGAAATCAATCTGGTATTCACCTGGAAGCTTCACCCCTATTGGCTAGCTTCCACAGTGCTAGAAGCTGCTATGTACATTACTAGAGGAGAAAATAATCATTAGTCTCACCCAGATATGAACCTTACAAGTTACAATAACCACCATTCTGGCAAGATGTGCCCACTGGCACAAAATTGGTGTGAATGTCATAATAACCAATGACTTTCTTAATGAATTTGAAGCCCATTCCACAAGATGGAGGCCATACCTGATACTGTGACTGGGGTCACAAACCTGTGGCTAGAAAGATCACAGGTTAGAGGAACTGTGAGTTCATACATGCAACTGCCATGTTGTGTCCAGAAACAGTTGCTTTATAATTATCTACCATCTTACAATAATTCTTTCCCTTTTTCTATAATCATCCCTGAGCCTGAGAAGGATGGAGTGGATACAGATATAGTAGGGGAAAACTTACTACTGCTATTCTTACAAAGGGCCATAATATTAAATAGATTACTAATGGCATCACTATATGCATAGAAGTACATCTCTCAAATGTCATCAGAGAATTTTCTTTCACAATTGATGAAGATTATCACAGAGACCCACAACTGGTCAAGGCACAGAGAATAAGAGCTATGGAATGTTCATCTATGAAAGGGACATCTACATCACACTCTGTTCTTCTCAGTCTCAGTGATAACTACAGAAGGAGGAACAGAAAGTTTGTAATAGCCAAAGGTGGTAGCTTACTACACAACAGGGCAGTTGTACATATGAACTCACAGTGATGATGATTATGATAATTTGTGCTAGAAGATCCTCAGCTGATCCTGTTTCCTCAGACTGGAAGCCTCTGAGTCCTTATCCACATGAATCTCAGCTGAACTGCTTCTCGAAAGCCTGAATGCTTAACCAGGCAAAAGCTTCTAGTTTCTGGTCTTCACACCTTAAATACCTTTCTGCCTTCTGCCTTCACTTCCTGGGATTAAAGGCTCACTTCTTGGGATTAAAGGTGTGAGTCACCATGCCTGGATATTTCCAGTGTGACCTTGAACTCACAGAGATCCATGCCTCCAGAAAGCTAGGATTAAAGGTGTGAATGCCACCATTTTCTAGCCTCTATATCTAGTGACTATTCTGTTCTCTGACCCCAGATAAGTTTATTAGGGTGCACAATATTTTGGGGGAACACAATACCACCACAGGACACTGTGGTAAACATGGGAGTCATTGAAAGCATGGTAGACAATTTTAAGAATGAAATGGTATACAGCAAATATTCTCAAAGAAAATCATATGAGACTAGATTTCAATTGTCTCCATAATGGAGAACTGCTACCATCCTTATACCAATCAAGACTGGTATGGTAGTTATTGTCTCCAGACCTATTTGAAAAGAAATGAAGTTGAATTATGAATTTGGCTCATGTCTGAAGGTTAGTGAGGAAGGCATGGAAGAATACAAATTTACTGAGCATTCTAAGGAGAAATTAGGTTAAATGGCTGACCTGAACTTTCAGGGTTAATTTAGGTAAAAATATGCTGAGAAATGTGGGTTTAATTCTTAGAGGAAATAAAGATTAAATTCGAGAAGTCTTTGATGCCATTAAAGATCAGATATAGAGGAGCACAAGAAAGGAAAAACTACCAGAGCAAGTCATAGGCACAGATGGTGGAATTTAAAAAATTTGGTGGTAATAAAGGAAACTCTGAAGTCTGAAGAAAAAAGGTAACACATTTTATTTTACTGATGATTACTGCTTATTTTTATCAAAAACTTCTATTTCATGTTTTTAGGCATTTTATTTACTACTTTATTTAACTCATTTAATCCTTCTAAAAGCTTAGAAAGTTGAAACTTCTTATCTGAGGTCATACATCTGTGCAATGGTGGACCCTGCATTCATCCCAGGTCTGATGATGATATGCTACCTAGCAAAAATAGTGTGGTTATATACTCGTGTCACACTTTGGAGACTAAAATCATACATCACCATTTTAATAACACAAATGTTTCTATCTAAAGTCATTATACCTTGATAGGTTTGAGGGATACAAAATAAAATATGTTGCAGTCACTGTCCACACAGGCTTTAAAGTTAGAGAAAGCAATGTAACGTAGTGCCTTACAATGCCCATGCTGTCAGTTAGGGTACTGAACAAATACTATCAGAAAAAAAAGTCAATTTCTGTCACCAGATGAAAGAAAATTCTGAAAGATTAACTCAGTAAAGATCATTATGTGGTATAGCTTTAAGAAGATGTAAAATAAAGAGCATAAATACTTACCACCCTTCTAGATCAGTCTTTTAATGCTAAACAAAATGGAGAGAGATCTGATAGGCATAAGGTTGGCAGAAAGAATTCAATGGGGCTAGTCTTTAACCTAATCAAAGTAAATGTGTATTTTGTAAGCACAAAATAAACTTATTGATAGTTTGTCTGAAAGATCTTCAACAACAAATAACTTCTTTTCTCACCATGTGACTTGCAGATTTTTCTTTTCTTCTGCCTGCAGCACTTCTGATCAGTGTGTTTGTTCTTTACTATTTGACTTCCTCTTGAGTTTCAAATGAATTTAATAAACAATTTATTACATTGTTTTACACCTTGCTCACTTTTGTCTTTTGTCCTGTGGTAAGGAAAAGACAATAGAGGGATTCTTCACAATGACAATGGTGTTATCAAAATGACAGAAGAGCATTCATTTGGGAATCTATGGTCTGGGAACTGAATGAAATGAATTGGAAAATAAAAAGGAGTCAATAAATATGATCTAAAGAGGGAGGCTGATTCATGTCTGTAATTTGAAGAATCAGACTTCTTGCTTTATTGTTGAACTGTAGTTAAAGAAGGCAAGAGACAATAGCTGATGCAGAAGCAGACACTCTCAATAACAGTCATTTAATTTAGGAACCTGAAGAAGAAAATCTTTTGAAAAGTTCATTTTCATCAACAAATTTAAGTAAGTAAATGGCATCTTCAGCAGTTTTATATTAGCAATTTAATACAAACTATGAATATTTAAGTCTTTCTAAAAGAAAAGGGCATGAAAGATATAACAAATAATATATAGGCCATCATGGCTTTAATACAAACATGGACTAACACTGAAGTAGTAAAATTGTTTAGACTGCAACACACACACACACACACACACACACACACACACACACACACACACACAAATTCTGAAAAATTTAACAGGCTGGAACTAGTTTATTTGTATATTAAAGCAAAATACACATCAAGGGATTTATTCTGTCAACAACACTGGGATTTCTTTGTCCCAATAAATTTCCTTTCTTATATTCACCTGACCACTGCCAAATTATACCCACTACCTACTTAATCTAAGATTCCAACCAAGGGCAAAAATACAGTTTTAAGAAAAAAAATGCTTATTGCTAAAAAACTTTCCTTGCCTTTTTGCATTTTCTAATTATTAAGCGCATAGAATGTTTATTAAAACAATAAAGACAACATCCCAAAACCTGATATTGGCCACTACTCTAAACCAGCACTCACTTGTAGCTGGAGAGCTTCTCTCCAGGTCCCATCAAGCCCCGCAATCCCACAACCCACATATAAAATAATCACTCAGATGCTTATATTACTTATAAACTGTATGGCCGTGGCAGGCTTTTTGTTATCTACTTCTTCTATCTTAAATTAATCCATTTCTATGAATCTATAAGTTGCCACGTGCTTCATGGCTTACCAGTACCTTACATCTTGCTTGTCATGGCAGTGGCTGGCAGGTCTTTCTGACACAGCCTTTCACTTACCAGCATTCTCCTCTCTCCTTGTCCCACCTATATTTCCTGCCTGGCCACTTGCCAATCAGTGTTTTATTTATATAGAGCGATATCCACAGCACTTGCTGTTGAGTTTATTCATATCCTAAGTAGTATTCTGGAGTGAAATCTGTGTTACATATTCTTTCTGTATTGACTGGTCTGTATGTGTCATATACTTTCTAAATCTCTGGGATTTACTTGTTACCAATACTTATGGAACTGATAAACTAGGTGGAAGACATAATAACAAGTATACACAATAAATAATAAGCAAAACTGTGTTGTAAAGGCAAAGAATAAGGAATAACAGAAGAACTTCCCTAAGCCAAGGTTGTGCATGTCTTCTTCTCCACTTAGTTATCATCCCTCAAAGTCTAGTTATAACAAGTTTAAATATAATCTGTCAGTATCTTCTGCAATCTGCCTCATACTCGAGATACCACCATATTTTTCCATTTTTATCTTCTATTACTACATTATACAATTTCCTGATATAGAAGATTCCAATAAATATCTCATATAAATACCAAAATAGTTGTGTGTAACATGATGATGACTATGAGCCAGATATTGTCTTAAATTCCTTAGACTGTCTACCTAATCCTCACATCCAGGAAAATATCACTGTCTTCGTTTTCAGATGATAAACTAGAGTTCAAGGTTTTTTTTCAAAGCCACAAAGTTGAGAAAGTGGTTAAAAGTGTATGAACCCAGATCTGTCTTATAAATGTTACCCCCAAAAAGCACCTATTAGATTTTAATGATAATCTGAAAACACTTTACTGGAAGGATAGACTGACAAACATTTGTGTAAAGGATGAGATAACAACTATTTCAGTGACAAAGTACACTGTCGTAACTCCACCACTATACCTTGAGATTAAATTTAGATTATATATACAAATTATCAAAGATATATGCTAATAAAACTTCATTTACAAAGACATAAAGTGGGTTGATTTAGACATTGGGTTATAATTATATGGATTCCTGCACAAGACTAAACATTCCCACTATCCTATGTGTAATCATCAACAATCTGTGGCCTAGCTCCTTCCTCAGTCCATCTTGATGCATGTATAATGTAACATCAGACACACAACCAAAGAAAAACCTACATTCCCAGGTCAGACTGCAAAAAGACAAAAAACGCAGACAGTGTGAATGGCCAGGACAGAATGCCCCCTGGATCTACTATTTATAGAAATGTTCATTAATGAGAATTATCTAAATGAATCCCAGGACACAGAGTTTAAAAGAACAATCATAAACTTTACAAAGAATTGAGGTGTTTTAAAGATGATGCCAAGAAACAGCTTAATGACCTTAAAGAAAATTAATGTCTGCATGATGTCCAAGAAAGCACAGATGGCTGAATGAAATGATATAGGCAATCCAGGATTTAAAAAATGAATTCAAATAAAAATAGAGAAAAATTGAACAGAACATGAGAGGAAATGCAGGCAAACTTGGAAAACTCAATAACCCAATAAGAAAACTGAAGGGAAACCTTAGAAATAGAATGGATCAAATGAAGTATAGAATACTAGGACTTGAAGATAAATTGGAGCAATTAGACCACACAAGCAAATAAGACAGAAAACACACACATATACAATAAAAGAACTTGCAGGAACTATGGAACTTTATGAAATGATCAAATCTTCAAGTTATAGGCACAGATGAGGGAGAAGAACCCCAGGTCAGTGGCCTAGACCACATCTTCAACAGGGTCATGGAAGAAAACTTTCCAAAACTAAGAATATACATATTCAAACAGAATATACAGAAGAAGCACACAGAACACTAAATTTACAAGACTGTAAAAAAAGACCCTCCACAGCATAGTATAGTTAAAACATTAAATATACAGAATAGAGAAGGGGTATTGAATGCTGCAAGAAAATAGCCTCAAGTCACATACAAAGGCAGAATAACAGCCAACTTCTCAATGGAAAATTTCAAAGCCATAATGGAGCTGTACTCCAAGTTCTAAAAGACCACAGTGTAGCTTCTCTCCAGGTCCCACCAAGCCCCACAGTCCCACAACCCACATATAAAATAATCACTCAGATGCTTATATTACTTATAAACTGTATGGCCGTGGCAGGCTTCTTGTTATCTACTTCTTTTGTCTTAAATTAACCCATTTCTATTAATCTATAAGTTGCCACGTGGCTCGTGGCTTACCGGTACCTTAAATCTTGCTTGTCATGGCAGTGGCTGGCAGGTCTCTCCCACCAGCCTTCTACTTTTGTAGCTGGAGAACTTCTCTCCAGGTCCTGCCACAGACGCCAATCTAGAATATTACCTAACAAAACTATCTGCTGTACATGAAAGAGAAAGAAAAAACTTTCTATGATCTAAACAGGTCAAAATATTTCATGTCTGCCAATCCAGCTGAGTTAGTTAGTATTTATATTGATGTAATAAAGACCCCATGATACAAAGTGACTTGGGGAGGAAAAGGTTTATTTCAGCTTACACCAGCACACAACAGTCCATGACTAAAAGAAGTCAGGGCAGAAACCCAAAGCAGGAACCTGGAGGCAGGAATTTCTACAGAATCCATGTAGGAGTACTCCTTACTAAATGAATCCTTGTGGCTAGCTCAACCTGCTTTCTTACAGGATCCAGGACCACCAAGCCAGGGATGGTACTGCCCACAGTGAGCTGGGCCCTCTCACGTCAATCATCATTCAAGAAAATGCACCACAGGCTTGTTCACAGGATAATATGGTGAAGGCCTTTTTTTCATTACTTAATAATCCTTCTTTTCAATTGACTCTACATTGTGTCAAGTTGACATAAAACTAGCCAGCACACCAGCCTGACAGAGAATACTAGAAACAATGCTTTAAGTTGATGGTTGTAATAAGCATAGCCAAGAAACTATAGAAAGAATATAAATGAAGCTTTAACTACTGAAACATAAAACAAGACTAAGAACACACACAGAAAAAAATGATAGTAGTCATCACACACTTTTCAGTAATTCCAAACAATAATGGTTTCAAATCCCCTAATAAAAGTCATAGATTAGTTGAATGGGTTAATAAATAAAATCCACCTTTTGGTTGTCTGCAAGAAACTTGGTTTTAAAATAGACACCACCTTAAAGTGAAAGATGGAAAAACATATGCCAAGCAAACAGGACCAGGAAGCAAGCATGTGTTGTCATTCTAATATCTGACAAAATCAACTTCCTACTAAAACAAGTCAGAAGTTCTATACAAAGACAGTTCATTTCAATCAAGAAAACAACTAACCAAGGAGTCATTAATGTAGCATGAATTCTTAAAAGTTCTTATTAATAAAATCAAACCTGAGGCCAGTTATTGGGGTGAATACTGGAAGGTCAGAGAGACAGAATAAGCCACAGCTATCTCACCTCGCCGGATCCTCAGGTGGTCTTGCTTCCTCAGACTGGAAGCCTCTATGTCTTCATCCAAAATGGGTCTCAGCTGAACTGCTGCTAGAAGCCTGAAAGTTTAACCAGGCCAAATGCCTAACCAGGGCAAATGCCTCTCTAGGGCAAATGCCTCTCTAGGGCAAATGCCTCTCTAGGGCAAATGCCTCTCCTGGGCATATGCCTCTAGTTTCTGGTCCTCACGCCTTATATACCTTTCTGCTTTCTACCACCGCTCCCTGGGATTGAAGGCTTGCTTTCTGGGATTAAAGGCGTTGGTCACCATGCTTGGGTGTATCCTTGAACACATGGATTTCTGCCTCTGGAATGCTAGGATTAAAGGCGTGTGCTACCACTGCCTAACCTTTAATATTGTGGCTGTCCTGTTCTCTGACCCCAGATAAGTTTATTAGCGTACACAATATTTTGGGCAATACAATACCACCACACATTAACATCCTAAACATGTGAGCACCAAACTGTTATATACTCAATTTCATAAAAGGCATACTATGACTTCAAGACACAGATTAACTCCAACTCAGCAACGGTGATTTTCAATACCCTACTTTCACCAATAGACAGGTTATATGGACAAAACTAAACAAAAAAAAACATTCTACTCAAACAACAAAGAATACACATTCTGTTCAGCTGCCCATGGAAGCTTCTCTAAAACAAACCTCACTCTGGGACCCAAAATAAGACTTATAAAACTCAGACATATTGAAATAATTTCATGAAACTCAAAATCAACAGCAAAATGAATCTCTCATAATTATATGATCTTACAAAGATTAAATAACACATTACTGAACTATGGACATGTTAAAGTAGAAATCAAGAAAAAATAATATATTCTAGTGAGAGTGAATAATCTAATTTATAGACAACATCTGATTTCTGTGCATTCACATAGGTGAAGAAGCAAAAAAAAAAAAAGATCTCCTTTATAACATCACTAATCATTCTCACCACCTCACAACTTCCTCAAAGCCCATGTGCAACTAGCATCAACTTAGAGGTTAGGATTTCAAAATACAAATTAGAAAGAGGCACAAAACCATGGTGAAAGGTAATGATTTTTATCTTTAAAAGACTACTCTGCAGACTTAATCAGAAGAGTGAAAGAATAGATGATCTTTTCAAAAACTAGTATGTAACCCAAACTAGAAATATAGTATCTATACTAGGTAAATAAAAGTATATGTGAAAGGTAATGGTGGATTTGGAAGTTATCTGTGCTCTGTGAACATTTATAATTAGAAGGGATCAAACAGCCAATTCATGCACTGAGCACAGGACCTGGTCCAACTGCCTGGATGCCTCCCAAACAGATCAAGCCAATCAACTGTCTCACCCATTCAGAGGGCCTGATCCAGTTGGGGGCCCCTCAGCCATTGGTTCACAATTCATGTGTTTCCATTTGTTTGGCCACTCGTCCATCACTGGTCCATTTTCCATTTGTTTGGCCACTCATCCATCACTGGTCCCAACAACTCTTGCTCACATAAACCCTCCTCCTTCTCGACGATTGGACTCCTGGAGCTCCACCCAGGGCCTGACCATGGATATCTGCATCCAGTTCCCTCAGTCACTGGATGGGGTTTCTAGCACAACAATTAGGGTGTTTGGCCATCCTATCACCAGGGTAGGTCAGATCGGGCTATTTCTCAACTATTGCCAGCAGTCTATTGTGGGGGCATCTTTGTGGATTTCTGTGGGCCTCTCTAGCACTTTGCTTCTTCCTATTCTCATGTGGTCTTCCTTTACCATGAACATTCCTTGTGTTCCCTCTCTGTTCTTGATCCAGTTGGCATCTCCTGCTCCCCCAAGTTCTCTTTCCCTCGCCCCTCGCCCCTCATTACCCCCACTCACGTCCAGACTGTTCATGTAGATCTCATCCATTTCTCTGTCATTGGGCAATCCCCGTGTCTTTCTTGGGGTCCTGTTTTCCAGGTAGCCTCCCTGGTGATGTGAGTAGCCATCCAGTCATCCTTGTTCCACAACTAGTATTCTCCTATGAGTGGGTACATACCATGTTTGTCTTTCTGAGTCTGGGTCACCTCACTCAGGATGATTTTTTCTAGATCCATCCATTTGCCTGCAAACCTCATGATGTCATTGTTTTTCTCTGCTGAGTAGTATTCCATTGTGTATATGTACCACAGTTTATTTATCCATTCTTCAGTTGAAGGGCATCTAGGTTGTTTCCAGGTTCTGGCTATTACAAATAATGCTGATATGAGCATAGGGCTTCTAGATCTGGAGACCTGAGTAGATGTTGGATTTATTTACAGATATGTGTAACATTGGGTAGCAGAAAGTCTGACTGAAAGTGGAGACTATTGAAAATCCAGATTTACGTGTTCATGGAAAAGAAAACCACACAAAATAACAGAAAAATTAATTTCGATGAGAATGTACTTCCTTATTTTTTTGGTTTTTTTGAGACAGGGTTTCTTTGTGTAGCTTTGCAGCTTTCCTGGAACTCACTTTGTAGACCAGGCTGGCCTCGATACTTTCTATAAATATCTGTCTACTGTTGTTACTGGTAACCAAAAATTTAAAAATACAGTAAGTTGAAGTAAGGTCATAGTAGTAAAATGCTAACTCACATGGTACTGGTAGGTAGATAATAGGCTATAAGTTATAGGCTATTGTGTAGTAGTTATAATATTCTTTAGAAATGAATATATGTATAGTTCATGAAAATAATATAATAAATTTGTAAAGAAAATCAAAATAAAAAGCTAAATTCAGACCATGTACCTAGCAAAATGGTAGTTTGGGGTGATTTTTTTATTTTTATTTTTATTTTTATTTTATTTTATTTTATAATTTAATTTAATTTAATTTGAGTGCCTGGGCTCAGACTCAGAGAGGTCTGTCCGTAGATCCCATCCCTGGGCACCAGCCATTCCGGGGAAGACCTGCCCAACTTGGCCCGAGGTTCTGGCCATTGGGCAGGATCCCCTCCACCCCCACTGGGAAGGTTCCCCTTCTCCAAGACCCCCAGCAGACCCTGCAAACTCCACGCCCTGCCCCCACATCCATCTGCTTGAGACCCCAGGCACTTCCTGAGACTTAGAGACCAGCCCCCAGGCCCCTTCCTGCCCCAGACCTCCCATCTGGACAAGAGGTGAGTGTCTGGGCTCAGACCCAGGGAGGTCTGCCCCTAGATCCCAACCCTGGGAATCATCCATTCCGGGGAAGACCTGCCCAACTTGGCCCCAGTTTCTGGCCATTGGGACGGATCCCCTCCACCCCCACCGGGAAGGTTCCCTTTCTCCAAGACCCCTGGCAGACCCTGCAATCTCCATGCCCTGCCCCCACGCCCATCCGCCCAAGACCCTAGCCACTTCCTGAGACTTAGAGACCAGCCCCGAGCTCCCATCCTGCCCCGGACCTCCCATCTGCACAAGAGCTCCCATCCTTCCCCAGAGCTCCCATCTGGACAAGAGAGAGAGGCTTCCTGAATCTGTCAGCTCTGTCTGGACCAAGAGTGCTGATAAGACCAAGAAGGAATCCACAAAGAGATGGGCAGATGTCAAGGCAGAAGTACATACAACAAAATGAAGAGCAGTACAACATCACCAGAACCTAGCTCTCCTCCAACAGCTAGACCTGAGCATCACAAAATGGAAGAAGCAGAAGAAAGCAACATTATGAATAACAACATGAAGAGGGTAGAGGCTTATATAGAAGAAATCACAAATGAAATTGAGGAAAAGACAAACAAAAAATGGGAAGAACGCTATAAAAAACTAGAGGAAAGGACAAATAAAGCAGAAGAAAACAATAAATCACTGAAAGAAAATCATGAAAAAGCAATGAAACAGATGAAGGAAACCTGAAAAGGGAAATAGAAAAAATGAAGAAGACACAGAGGGAATGCTGGAAATAGAAAATCTGAGTAAACGAATGGGAACTTCAGATGCAAGTATAACCAACAGAATGCAAGAGATGGAAGAGAGGATCTCTGGCATTGAAGATACGGTAGAAGAAATAGATTCATCAGTCAAAGAAAACACGAAAGCCAACAAAGTCATGACCCAAAATGTCCAAGAAATTGGGGACACCATGAAAAGACCAAACCTATGAATAATAGGGATAGAGGAAGGAGAAGAATACCAACTCAAAGGCACAGAAAATATATTCAACAAAATCATAGAAGACAACTTTCCCAACTTAAAGAAGGAAATGCCTATGAAGACACAAGAAGCCTATAGAACACCAAACAGACTAGACACCCCCAAAAAAGGCCACTCACCACACAATAATTAAACAACAAAATGTACAGAATAAAGAAAGAATATTAAGAGCAACAAAGAAAAAAGGCCAAGTGACTTATAAAGGCAAACCCATCAGAATAACACCCGATTTCTCAATGGAAACTTTGAAAGCCAGAAGGACCTGGACAGATGTAATGCAGACACTAAGAGACCATGGATGCCAGCCTAGACTAATATAACCAGCAAATCTTTCAATCATCATAGACAGAGTGATGAAGACATTCCAAGACAAAGCCAGATTTAAACAATACTTATCCATAAACCCAGCCCTACAGAGAGCACTAGAAGGCAAACTCCAACCTAAGGAAGTCAGATACACCCTCGAAAACACAGGCAATACATAATGACACAGTAGTAAACCCCAAAGAAGAGAAGTACACACACACTACCACCAAAAAATAACAGGAATGAACAATCACTGGTCATTAATATCCCTTAATAGAAGTGGACTTAATTCACCTATAAAAAGACACAGGCTTACAGAATGGATACGAAAGCAGGACCCATCTTTCTGCTGCATACAAGAAACACAATTCAAAGACAGACATTACCTAAGAATAAAAGGCTGGGAAAAGACTTTCCATTCAAATGGTCTTAAGAAGCAAGCAGGTGTAGCTACCCTAATATCCAGCAAAATAGACTTCAAACTAAAATCAATCAAAAGAGATCAAGAAGGGCATTACATACTCATCACAGGAAAGATCCACCAAGATGAAGTTTCAATTCTGAACATTTATGCCCCAAACACAAAGGCACCCACATATGTAAAAGAAACATTACTAAAGCTTAAACCACATATAAAACCCCACACATTAATAGTGGGAGACTTCAACAACCCACTTTCACCACTGGACAGATCTCCCAAAATGAAACTTAACAGAGAAATAAAGGACTTAACTGATGTTATGACTCAAATGGACTTAATTGATATCTACAGAACATTCCATCCTAACAAAAAAGAATATACCTTCTCCTCAGCACCCCATGGAACCTCCTCTAAAATCCACCACATACTTGGCCACAAAGCAAATCTCAACAGATACAAAACAATTGGAATAACCTCCTGCATTCTATCAGACCACCATGGTTTAAAGTTAGATTTCAACAACAACAAAAACTACAGAAAACCTACAATCTCATGGAAACTGAATAATGCTCAACTGAATCACCAATGGGTTAAGGAAGAAATAAATAAAAAATTAAAGACTTCCTAGAGATCAACGAAAATGAAGACACCACATACCCAAACTTATGGGACACCTATGAAAGCAGTGCTAAGAGGGAAATTCATAACACTAAATGCCCACATAAAGAAGTTGGAGAAATCTCACACTAGTGACTTAACAGCACACCTGAAAGCTCTAGAAAAAGAAGAAGCAAAGTCTCCCAGGAAGAATAGATGCCAGGAAATCATCAAATTGAGAGCTGAAATCAATAAAATAGAAACAAAGAGAACAATACAAAAAATGAATGAGACAAAGAGTTGGTTCTTTGAGAAAATCAACAAGATAGACAAGCCCTGATCCAAACTAACCAAAAGATAGAGAGAGCATCCAAATTAACAAAATCAGAAAGAAAACGGGGGACATGACAACAGACATTGAGGAAATTCAGAGAATCATCAGGTCATACTTCAAAAACCTCTATTCCACAAAACTGGAAAATCTAAAAGAAATGGATAATTTTCTGGATAGGTACCACATACCTAAGTTAAATCAAAACCAGATAAACTATTTAAATAGTCCAGTAACCCCTAAGGAAATAGAATCAGTCATTAAAAGTCTCCCAACCAAAAAAAGCCAAAGGACCAGATGGTTTCAGCACATAATTCTACCGATCTTCAAAGAAGAGTTAATACCAATACTCTTTAAATTGTTCCACACAATAGAAACATAAGGAATATTACCAAACTCCTTCTATAAGACTACAATTACCCTGATTCCTAAACCAAACAAGGATAAAACAAAGAAAGAGAACTACAGACCGATCTCTCTCATGAACATTGATGGAAAAATACTCAATAAAATACTGGCAAACAGACTCCAAGAACACATCCAAACAATTATCCACCATGACCAAGTAGGCTTCATCATAGGGATGCAAGGGTGGTTCAACATACGAAAGTCCGTCAATGTAATACACCATATAAACAAACTCAAAGAAAAAAAAAAGCACATGATCATCTCACTAGATGCAGAAAACGCATTTGACAAAATCCAACACCCCTTCATGATAAAGGTCTTGGAGCGATCAGGAATTCAGGGTACATACCTAAACATAATAAAGGCAATTTACAGCAAGCCAACAGCCAACATCAAATTAAATGGAGAGAAACTCAAAGCGATTCCACTAAAATCAGGAACGAGGCAAGGCTGTCCGCACTCCCCATACTTATTCAATATAGTACTTGAAGTTCTAGCCAGAGCAATAAGACAGCATAAAGAGATTAAAGGGATACAAATTGGAAAGGAAGAAATCAAGCTTTCCTTATTTGCAGATGACATGATAGTATACTTGAGTGACCCCAAAGATTCAACCAAGGAACTGATACAGCTTATAAACACCTTCAGCAACATAGCAGGATGCAAGATCAACTCAAAAAAAATCAGTAGCCCTCCTATATACAATTGACAAACAGTCTGAGAAGGAAATCAGAGATACATCACCCATTACAATAGCCACAAATGATATAAGATACCTTGGGGTAACACAAACCAAGCAAGTGAAGGACCTATATGACAAGAACTTTAAGTCCCTGAAAAAAGAAATTGAAGAATATGTCAGAAAATGGAAAGATCTCCCATGCTAATGGATAGGCAGGATTAACATAGTAAAAATGGCATTCTTACCAAAAGCAATCTACAGATTAAATGCAATCCCCATCAAAATCCCAACACAATTCTTCACAGACCTGGAAAGAATAATACTCAACTTCATATGGAAAAAAAAACAACAACAACAACCCAGGATAGCCAAAAGAATCCTGTAAAATAAAACGACCTCTGGAGGCATCAAGATCCCTGACCTCAAGCTCTACAATAGAGCTACAGTAATAAAAACAGCTTGGTACTGGCATAAAAACCGACATGTGTACCACTGGAATCAAATTGAAGATCCTGACATTAATTTGCACACCTTTGAACATATAATTTTTGACTAAGAAGCCAAAACTATACAATGGAAAAAAGAAAGCATCTTCAACAAATGATGCTGGCATAACTGGATATCAACATGTAGAAGGCTGCAAATAGATCCATATCTGTCACCGTGCACAAAACTTAAGTCCAAGTGGATCAAAGACCTCAACATAAATCCAGCTACTCTGAACCTGATAGAAGAGAAAGTAGGAAGTAGTCTTGAACGCATTGACATAGGAGATCACTTCCTAAATATAACACCAGTAGCACAGACACTGAAACAATCAATCAATGGGACCTCTTGAAACTGAGAAGCTTTTGTAGAGCATAGGATACAGTCAACAAGGAAAAGCAACAGCCTACAGAACGGTAAAAGGTCTTCACCAACCCCACATCTGACAGAGGACTGATATCCAGAATATATAAAGAACTCAAGAAATTAGACATCAAAATGCCCAAAAGTTCAATTGAGAAATGGGCTATAGAACTAAACAGAGAATTCTCAACAGAGGAAATCAAATGGCTGAAAGACATTTAAGGAATTGCTCAACATCCCTAATCATCAGAGAAATGCAAATCAAAATGACTCTGAGATACCACCTTACACCTGTCAGAATGGCTAAGATCAAAAACACTGAAGACAGCTTATGCTGGAGAGGATGTGGAGGTAGGGGAACTCTCCACCACTGCTGGTGGGAATGCAAGCTTGTACAACCACTTTGGAAATCAATATGACACTTTCTTAGAAAATTGGGAATCAATCTCCCCCAAGATCCAGCTATACCACTCTTGCGTATATACCCAAGGAAGGCTCAATCATACCACAAGGGACCTTGCTCAGCTATGTTCATATCAGCATTGTTTGTAATAGCCAGAACCTGGAAACAACCTAGATGCCCTTCAACTGAAGAATGGATAAATAAAATGTGGTACATATACACAATGGAATACTACTCAGCAGAGAAAAACAATGACATCATGAGGTTTGCAGGCAAATGGATGGATCTAGAAAAAATCATCCTGAGTGAGGTAACCCAGACTCAGAAAGACAAACATGGTATGTACTCACTCATAGGAGGATACTAGATGTAAAGCAGGGATGACTGGACTGCTATTCACAATTCCGGGGAGGCTACCTAGAGAGCAGGACCCCGGGAAAGACACAGGAATTGCCCAATGACAGAGAAATGGATGAGATCTACATGGACAACCTGGACGTGAGTAGGGGTAATGAAAGGCAAGGGTCGAAGGAAAGAGAGCTTGAGGGAGCGGGAGATCCCAGCTGGATCAAGAACAGAGGGGGAGAACAAGGAATAAGAGACCATGGTAAATGGAGACCACATGAGAATAGGAAGAAGCAGGGTGCTAGAGAGGTCCACTGAAATCCACAAGGATACCTCCACAATAGACTACTGGCAATGTTAAAGAGAGCGGGAAACGACAGGTCCTACTCTGGTGATGGGATGGCCAAACACCCTAATTGTCGTGCTAGAAACCTAATCCAATGACTGAGGGAACCGGATGCAGAGATCCATGGCCAGGCCCCAGGTGGAGCTCCGGGAGTCCAATTGGCGAGAAAGAGGAGGGTTTGTATGAGCGAGAATTGTTGAGACCAAGGTTGGATAAAGCACAGGGACAAATAGCCAATTGAATGGAAACACATGAACTATGGACCAATGGCTGAGGAGCCCCCAACTGGATCAGACCCTCTGGATAAGTGAGACAGTTGATTAGCTTGATCTGTTTGGGAGGCATCCAGACAGTGGGACCGGGTCCTGTCCTCAGTGCATGTGCTGGCTGTTTGGAACCTGGGACTTATACAGGGACACTTGGCTCAGCCTGGGAGGAGGGGACTGGACCTGCCTGGACTGAATCTACCAAGTTGGACTCAATCCTCAAGGGAGTCTTTGCCATGGAGGAGATGGGATTGGGGGGTGAGCTGGGGGGAAGGCGGGGTGGGCGGCAGGAGGGGGAATCTGTAGCTGATATGCAAAATTAAATTAAATTTTAAAATAAAATTTTAAAAAATTTATTTAATTTTACATATCAGCCACGGATTGGGGTAATTTTTTTAAATCTTAATGAATAATGATGTTGGAGTCTAAAGATGATAGGAACCTTGATATACCTAGCTACTTGTTATAAACACACACATGCACATGAGCTCAGAGAAGAAGAGACAGACCTATAAGCAGAAATTTTCTAAAAAGTGGAGTCCAAAGCTTTTGAGTTTTAATAGAGTTAGAAAGGCTGTCTCTTTTTGAAATGCAAAAAAGTTATTTTTAAAAGTGACAAAAAGCTCCTTCAGAGAAATCTTTAGGTGTTTACTAAGTTAAATATATGCTAATGGTAGCCCTATAAAAGTTTGTAAAATAGATCCATAGAGTTCCTTTAAAAATATAAGCTTGCAAGAAGAATCTAAGGTAGTCCTAAAACATACAGTAATAAGCTTGTAAGAGGTAAAGATACTAGTTGTAAATGTAAGTTTAAATAAGAATTAAGAAGATGGAATGAATATAAGAAGTATATAAGAAGTAATAAGAAATATATCTGCTAAAGTAGTTCCCCACAGCTGAGATCTGTTGAAAATCAATGCAATACAGATGGAAATGGGGGGTGGGCTGGGGGGAGGGGGGCGGGGCGGGAGGGGGGAGAACGGGGGAATCTATGGTTGATGTGTAAAGTTGAATTATATTGTAAAATAAAATAAAATAAATTAAAAAAAACCAAAAAAAAAAGATTCATGCTACACTTCCCCGCACCTCACCCCTTGAAAAAGAGGAGTATAGTGCAGCCTAGACTCAAATATGTGATCGATCCACCTCAGCACTCCAAGTGCTGGGATGCAGCTATCTGCCATTGAGGCTGCTACATGTGTTACTTACAGGGAAGGTGCCTCCAATCTTCTGTGAACTACAATAAACAATGAGTCAGATGGAAAAAAAAAAGTGACAAAAAGCTATGATCAATATGAACCCATTAAAAGTCTTCTGTTGGGCCAAAGGACACACACTAATAGCATTACCTTCCAAATAGCTTGTAATTTCAAATAGTCTTAAAGTAGCAGCAGTGAGGTAAAAGACAGAGGAAAGAGATCTGGGAAACAAAGGTTCATCCACATTTAAGAAAGAACTTTTTGTATAATATTTGAATAGCACGTAGATCAAAAGCTTACAACAATTATTTAGTAATAATTTACAAGTGGAATGTGTGTGTGTGTGTGTGTGTGTGTGTGTCTGTCTGTCTGTCTACCTATCATCCATCTATCCTAACTCAATCACCAACAGAAAACCTATTGTAAATCCCATGAAACTCTCAAAGACAGAATGTATACCTGCATACATATTAATGCCAAGAACCAAAGACTACAAGTAAAATACCTATAGTCAAACCTGGGATTTGAAACTTGCTACAACAAGAAATATTATATGTAGCATGAATCTTAACAGGTCTTATTAATAAAATCAAACCTGAGCCAGTTATTGGGGTGAAATGCTGGAAGGTCAGAGAAATAGAACAAGCCACAGCTGTCTCACCTTGCTGGATCCTCAGCTGGTCTTGCTTCCTCAGACTGGAAGCCTCTATGCCCTCATATCCAAATGACTCTCAGCTGAACTGCTGCTAGAAGCCTGAATGCTTAACCAGCCCAAATGCTTCTCCAGGCCAAATGCCTCTCCAGAGCAAATGCCTCTCCAGGCAAAATGCCTCTCCAGGGCAAATGCCTCTCCAGGGCAAATGCCTTTAGTTTCTGGTCCTCACGCCTTATATACCTTTCTGCTTTCTACCACCACTCCCTGGGATTGAAGGCTTGCTTTCTGGGATTAAAGGCATTGGTCACCATGCTTGGGTGTATCCTTGAACACATGGATTTCTCCCTCTGGAATGCTAGGATTAAAGGTGTGTGCTACCACTGCCTATCCTCTATGTTTAATATTGTGGCTGTTCTGTCTCTGACCCCAGATAAGTTTATTAAGGTACACAATATTTTGGGGAATACAATATCACCACAATTATATGCTACTCTCTTGTCTGTGCCTCCCAAACTAGTTCCCTTCTTCTTCAAAATGCATTCTATCACCCTTGTTCTTTCCCCCTTCCCTCAGGAATTATTCCTAACCTCCCATAATCTACTTTCTACCTGTCGTGACCTATATGTACTTATGTCTACATATATAAGCACATTTCATATATTTATATATTATATTTATATTTTATAAATATTTTTATTTTATAAAATACATGTATATATATTAAAATCTAGGTTTAATCACCTTAGGTACTTTATGTCAAAATATTGTTACATCTGAGGATTTCATTATAAATTTAGGGGAATGGGAATAAATCATCTCATAACTTCTGGGAATGCATAGGGTTTTAGAATTTGGACAATATTTAAAGATATAGCTTCTGTTCTAGCTTGACTACTATCAAGAAATGGACTCAAGTCCAACATTCTACCTTAAGTTTCATCTCAAAAGTAAGATAAGTGAAGTGAGAATAGAGTTGCCACATGTAAAGTAATTAATTATATTAACAAGAATGGAAGTCACTTTTACTTGTGTATATATTCTAGCTTTTTTCCTGTTTCATTCATGACTACTGACTACTTAAGGTCATGAAGTGATCTCCTTTGAAATGTTGTTCACATTGTATAGAATCACTTCATCATGGAACACCATGACCTAACTATTTAGAAAGTAAACATCATGGCTTAAATTTAATTGCCAGGCTTGTTAACAGCTGTCAGCTGTCAGCTGTCAGAGATGTTTCTTTCTCACTCACTTGAGATACGGCAATGAAAAATAAATAACATATGACAATGAAAAGACAGTGGCCAAGGAATTCCTGCAAAAATATGTGGTGGTGGACTCAGAGACTTATCATGGAATTTATTTAATGCATGGTAAAATTTTTTTCACAATGCTTGTTCAGCTGAAGGATACTGTTTCCTTAGCCAGGATTGCTAAATATACTAAGGTGTTACTTTTCAGAGTATTATTTTTAATTGTTCTGCTCTATCATTATAAATTAAGTATAGTGGGACAGAAGTGGCATTAATTCACCTTACCTTTTCTGAACATGCTTATGCAAGATAGAAGGAATTACATTCAGATTTAATTGAGCATATTCTACAATGGTGTAAAACTTGGGACTCTCTCACTTAAAATCATTATCAAATATGTAGCATGTGCAAAAGAATAAGAAGAAATTATTTATTAAGAAAGTTAAATATGATACAGATGGCCATTATGGTAGATTGTAATTCCAAGCCTAAGTATGTAGATGAGATGTAGTCCATGAAATGTAAGAGTAAATGGCCATATATGTGTGACCTGTTTGAATCTATGATGTGAATATATGCTCTTTCATTTATCCAGCAGATTCGAATGGAAATTACTTTGGAAACCAAAGTGACCAAATAGGATAGGATGGAAAAGTATTTTTCATCCTGGGCCAGGGAATTGCTATGTGGAAAACAAGTTTGTCCAATCAGAATCAGTCATTTTGTAAATAAATGAAGAACAAATATTTATCATAACTTTGTGTATTTGAATTCAAATTGTAATATGGATGATGATATCCCAATCTCAACCCTATTTAGAATAATCTCTTAGCAAGCACATAATTTTTGAGAAAGAAATGTCTTTTGTTGGCATATTTAGTTGAATGACAAGAAAAAGTTATATCTAGGTTATGTTCAGCATGCATCAGAAAGGTACCCTTACTGAATCTTTGCCTGCCCCCAAGTCAATGTACAAACAGAATGTCATTAATGATGCCATCACTGTATTCTCCCCTTCTTGACATTCTCTTGAGTTTATATAAAAATGATTTTTTATCTAATAATTACATGTGCTTACTTTTCTGATTTCACTTATGTTCCTGTGATTAAATACCTTAGCAAAAGGCAGCTAAAGGGAAAAAGAGTTTATGTTACTTAAGTTCCAGGTTACAGTCCATTTTTGAGGAAAAGTCAATGCAGGAATTTTAGGTACCTAGTCACATAACATCCAAAATCAGCAAGAGGGTAAATTTATGATTGCCTAGTCCTAGCTCATCTGGCTTTCTCTATTCATATAGTTTAGAGTGGCAAACAAAGGAATGATATCATCTACTTATCCATCAATTTTCTTACAATAATTAGAGCACAATCAAGGCAATTCTTCACAGATATGTCCACAGGCAACCTGATCTAGACAATTCCTCACTGGGACTCTCTTCTTGGAAGATTCTAGGTTGTGTCAAGTTGACAGTTAAAGCTGATACCACCTAGCATGCATGTTCTTTTTCTCCCTTAAAGAATTAAATGACAAGAAAACATACTGGTACAAAGGCAAAATGAGACTGAAAAATCAAGAATTACAGGCTTTTCATGTAGAGAATCAGCCCAACAGGTGGGAAGACCACTGACTTTAAAGGGGTTTATGATCTTATTTGAGTTTGTGCTGTCCCACTGATTCATCCTTCCTCCCTTTATCCTCTTTGTCTAAAGATGTCCATGTTCCCTTGTGCAACAGAAATTGCATCTCTGTATCTGCCCACAAGCACAGAAGTAACTGAATTGTTGGCTGGCTAAGGTAAGAATAGTGGGGTGTAACAGGTACAGTGGGATCCACCACCAGTGAAGGGAAATGGCCTATGCTTCATAAAATGGAAACTTACTGCTGGGAGCAAAAGGCCACAACAAAATAGAAACCTACTGCCTATTGGCAGAGGCAAAATTCTGTTTAAAAAGGGGGAAAATTCATACTAGGGTTGTTATTTTCCCATCCAAAGTCTCACTGTCTCAAAATTAACCACCATCCTCACTCATATTAAAACAGGAATAACTGTTTCGTGCATGTGATCCTAAATTCTAAGAAGCTTAAATCTGATTTTCATAACATCAATTCCTATAATGTTTCTTAATATAGTATATAACATTCCTTTCAATCTTTGTTTCTTTAAATGTTAGATTGTTCCTCTTAAAACAGGATCATTATGCCTGTTGCCTTGCATTTTTCAGGGAAGCAGACACTAGATTGCTGTGGGATGTTCTGTATGACAAATATGTTAATAAATAAAGCACTGATTGGCCAGTAGCCAGACAGGAAGTATAGGCGGGACTAACAGAGAGAAAGATTGAGGGACAGGAAGGTGGAGGAAGAGACTGCCAGCCACCGCCAAGACAAGCAGCATGTAAAGATGCCGGTAAGCCACGAGCCACGTGGCAAGGTATAGATTTATAGAAATGGGTTAGTTTAAGATATAAGAAGAGTTAGCAAGAAGCCTGCCACGGCCATACAGTTTGTAAGTAATATAAGGGTCTGAGTGATCATTTTATACGTGGGTTGTGGGACTGTGGGGCTTGGTGAGACCTAGAGAGAAGCTCTCCAGCAACAGTAGATACTTTCACATTGCCATATTTCCTCTAAAACTTCCAAAAGAAATAAGGTTTACCTTAACAATTTAAACCTTTCTATTGAGGATTATTTTTCATTGCTTGAAATCATCCAAGGTTATCAGCAGAGAGATTTGCGTTCAAAAGCAAAATGAAAGACAAGAAGCAGTTTGGGTTGTATATATCATGTGCAGTAAAATAAAAGAAACATCAGAATATTCAGTCACTTCACAATGACTCACAGAAACAAAAGTCAGAACAATATACTTCTCTTCATGTATCTACCTTAGTGTCCCTAACTCATCCTCTTGCTCCCCTGTAAATGGACGTTTCCTGTCTGGACCACCCAGTCCCAAATAAACACACTGAGGCTTAAATGAATTATAAATGATTGGCCAATAGCACAAGCTTATTACTAACCAGATCTTACATTTTAAGTTAGCCCATATTCCTTATTTACGCTCTGCCAAGTGACAGTACCTTTATTAGCATGGCACATTCATCTCCTGTTCCCTCTGCATCTGTCTGGTGACTCCTGACTCTGCCCTTCTCCTTCTCTTATCCTTAGTTTGGTTGCCCCACCTATTCTTCCTGCCAGTCTACTGGCCAATCAGTATTTTATTAAACCAATTTGAGTGACAAAGCTTTGCAGTGTACGAGAGGATTATTCCACAGCACTTATGCATCTGGAAGATAAACTTTTCTTCCAGAGCAATTCATGGTTCTATTTTTAACATTACTTTGCCAATGTAGGTGGGACAGTCCTTCATATTTCCTGATTCACTAAAAAGTCTGCCAGGCCTATGGGATAAAGATGGATGCCCCAATGTTACAGAAAAACTATGGGTGACTGTCCAGGCAGCCAGATATCTCTGTCATTTCTAGTTTTGGATGTTGCTTGCAGTATACTTCTTATTTACTCTGGTAATATTATATCCTTCTGGAGTTTTTAATGGAGTTGAAGACTAGATAGTTATAATTATAGTTTTCCTTAGTTATGAAAAATGTAAATTAGATATGAAACTTTAGACTCACAAAAATAGGATAGATGATAGAATATTTTCTTTAATTTTGCCAAATATGAGTAGACTAGATATTGTAACTGTAATTCTTCCTTGATAACTGTTTTGTTATATGTAATTTTACTATGTTATAGTTAAAACTTTCCTTTTTTATTAGACAGAAAGGGGAAAATGCTGTGAGATGATCTTTATGTATGCTATGAATATATGTTACTCTCATTGTTTGATAAATAAAGCTGTTTGGCCAATGGCAAGGCAGAATAAGGTAGGCGTTACAATCAAACTAAACACAGAGGAGAAGAAGAAGAAGGAGGAGGAGGAGGAGGAGGAGGAGGAGGAGGAGGAGGAGGAGGAGAAGAAGAAGAAGAAGAAGAAGAAGAAGAAGAAGAAGAAGAAGAAGAAGAAGAAGAAGAAGGGGGAGTTGGGGCATACACCAGCCAACTGCTGAGGAAGCAGGACATGTAAAAACTGAGGTAACAAGCCATGAACCATGTGGCAAAGCAGAGATAAGAAATATGAGTTAATTTAAGTGGATGAGCTAGCTAGCAAAAAGATTGGGCCATAAGCCTCTGAATGATAATTTGAGAAGGACTACAGAATGGGACAGGACAGAGAAAAGCCTCCATTTACACTCCCCCCAACTCTGAGATTCTTTACTGAATCAGTGGGCAACACTTGTGATTTTCAAGAAGAAATTACAGCATATCCAGGTAACCCAGGTAAAGTAATTTCCTCTAGATTTCTGTTTTCTTTTCTTTTTTTTTTTGGTTTTTTCGAGACAGGGTTTCTCTGTGTAGCTTTGTGCCTTTCCTGGAGCTCACTTGGTAGCCCAGGCTGGCCTCGAACTCACAGAGATCCGCCTGCCTCTGCCTCCTGAGCGCTGGGATTAAAGGCGTGTGTCACCAACGCCCGGCTAGATATATGTTTTCTGTTTAGAAACTATTTTCAGCCTAGAGAAAACTCTGCATAGCAGTGGTGTGGGATGCCACTAGCCATATTCTCTAGAAATTACTTCTAACACAGTGATGGAAATTCTGGTGACTCCTTTGATAAGTTCAAATTCACCCATTGCCTTGCCTAGGATGTGTACCACTCTCCTTCTCCCTCCCTCACCACCATTATGGTTAAATATAAGTGTGCAATTTCATTTTCTTAATAGTTAAACTTCAACTCTGTTTAAGATTTATAGAACATTTAACTTTATATATATATATATATATATATATATATATATATATATATATA